>BGPR01016680.1:10657-34043 GCA_013235015.1 Araneus ventricosus | reverse complement strand
CTCTACCCTGGGTGACAAAAATCGCGCTGTTTTAAAGACGTTTTCACCATTTTTTGTTATTTATTTCTCTTAAAAACGGTGCCGGAACGGTGTTCAGTGTGTTCCGGTTCCATTACACTCATGTTTATAACGATATTCAAAAGCAAGGAATTCGGATATAGTGAACAAAAAATTTACAAGCTTAATTTCATTTTCAGACTTTAGAGAAGTAAATCTAAGTACAATTAGTTTCACTATTTAATTTTTTAAGAACAAGTATTTATTGTAGCCCATTTCTAATTGAAGTTTAGAATAATTAATTTACTCAACACAGAGATGCTTTTAAGGATTATAGGAAATTTTCTGTAGCCAATATTAAAAAATCGGATATAGCGAACCATCGGTTATAGCGACTTTCTGGATCGGTCCGTTGAGAGATTGTTATAACGGCGCTTAACTGTATTTTACGAGCTAAAATGAGTTTTCTCTTTCTTGTTTCGGCTAGCTCACTTAGTAGCAGTTATTTGATATTTTAACGCACCTCTTTTCATTTACAAATTTTCGATTTTTTAATTGCTAGTGATGAGTGGGAATTTGCAAAATTCCGAATCCAAAGGTTGATTAGTGAAAATCACTAAAATGTTTTATACTTTCTTTGAACAGCTGGCTAAAATGTTAAGTAAAGACCAGAGTATTAGTTAAAAGAATAATATATCGTATATATGTATTTCTCTTTTATTAACATTTATTTCCAGATTTTATTTTCTTTAATTTTGCATTAATGATTCTCGAATACCCGAAAGTTGCTGTTATTTAGATTCAAAATTGAATTATTGATTCATGCTTATTCTCATCATCATAATCGTGTTAGCTTCGCTTACTTGATGCTTAGAAACCAAACAACAAGCCAGCTTATAACAATAAATGAGTTACTATGTTCCACCGTTGCGTTTGTTTGTTTATGCCGTTTCCTTCAGTAGACTATTAAATAGCAACATTTTCCTACTTCCCTCAGCTTAATATGAGATGTACTTTTTTTTTCCAGTTTTGGCATCTACACGCTGAGAAACGTGATCAGGTGTCCACTTTTATGCAAAATGCATAATGCTGTTGTTCAATTATTTCTTGCTACCACTGCTTGCAATAATATGACATCAGTTCTTTGTTTTTCATTTTTCTCTGGTTGAGAAACACTGCAATGAAAGAATTTTTCTTTAGTAAGTTTGCTGTTTTCTTAACATTGTTTGAAATCTTCAAGTACTTTTTGGGAAAGGTTTCATTTTTTAATTCGTGAAGTGTTTGAGACAACAGGTGTCACTGTCCGGTTCGAGGATTCAAGACTGACGGGTCTCTCTCCATCTTTGCTTTCGTACAAATTTACTAACAGTACGCGCACGGCGTTGCCTGTGGAATCAGGACTTCAACAAAATGGGAAAAAAGAATGCCCACCAATAACACGAAAAAGTTTTGGAAACAAAATCAAAACAAAACATGCACATCGGATTGTAGAAATGCATGCTGGGAATGAAAGCATATGACGTCACCTGTCGCGAGGAAGGTCACTCGCCCGGAGGAACTCTCGCTGTTAAACCTTGCTAGCAAAAAAACCGATTGAACTGATCAGGAAAAAATTAATTAAAGAAAACGAAAAAAGATACTTTAACCTTTCTTGTTTTAAATCCGACAGAAAGTTCCAGTTATAAGCTGAAAAAAATGAAAATTATAAAGATGTTAGAACGTCAGATGCGATAATTTGAAGAAATATTTATTGAAAATTACCATAAAAGTGAATATTTTTCAAAAATTTCTCAAAATTCAGTAAATTACGTTAGACGTACGAAACAAACTTCATTAGAACGGAAATCGTTTGTTCTTTCCGATGGTGTAACTGTTTTTTTCGTACAATTATTCGAAGACATGCTATTGAGAAATGAGTGCGAAAAATCACCCAAATCAACACAAAATATTAAATAAAAAAATTCTAGATTAAATTTTCAAATTCCGGCTTCGAGGTGCATTGAGTCACCATTAAGACTACCTGTGTGCCAAATTAATTAAGTGTTATAAATTCGTCTGAACATCGCAGACACACACACACAAACATTACCTTTTGTAAGTATAGATTGAGCGTCAAACGTATTTATTTCTCATTGATACACAATATTTTATACAAAAGCAAAAAAAAGAAGGAAAATTTAAGTCAACCTTTAACGTAACTGAATCATAGAACACTGCATCGCTAAAGTTACAACAGTTTAATTAAGAAAATAAAAGTCAGTCGGCACTAATAGCTCTCACGAGCCGTCAGTCTTGAATCCTTGAACCGGAAAGTCACCTCCTTGAAGGGATAATGGAAATTCGTATTAACTGAGATGCTAGTTATTCGCAGATATAATAAAATCCCTGAGAGCCTATTGAAAGTTATTTTATATTTCAGAATGGTGTCGATTCATATTCAAGTCGTACTCTTCAAATGGGCCACACTAGTTTAATTTTGGAATCCATTGCACATTTTCCAGTAGAACCTGCAGGATTGTTCTCCCATCGACTTTTTCGTCTAGTTTAGATGATACGGTGTATTTTATGTGTATTTTCTTTCAAATATTCAATTTGGACCTGTTCTCTTTGAAAGATTAGATTCAAAATTTGATATATTTCTGCTATTTTGTTGCCAAGACTACATACCAAATTTCATTTATATTCTTTGTTGTCAGGGCCGTCTCAACTAATCTGAGAGCCCTCGGCTATTTGGCGCCCCATCAGCAACGTAATTAGAAATCTGAGCGTCTATGTCACTGAGGAAAAAAATAGACTTTTATTTACAAAAACGACTTTTATTTACAGGAACGACTTTTATTTACAAAAACAAGACCGCGCATATGCGCATTCCATATCAAAACGTTTATACACATAGAATACGAGAGTATAGGTATACGTGGCCGCATCGATGTGCCTACGCTGGTATGACGTCCTTCCGACTCGTGACGGTCGCTTTTTCTATGCTGACAGCCCATCCCGAAGTCGGGGTTAAGAAGCTTTGGTTCAAAAACCTACCTAATAAAATAGCTACGGAGCAAATAAAGAAAAAAAAGTCATATGTTCCCTGACTAACGTGTTACAATTTTTTTTATTGCACACGCCGACCCTGTTTACCCAAAGGGTGTAAAGCATGTCTCGAGTCGGAGGGAAGCAAAATTTCAATAAAATATAATAATAATACAATACAATATAATAATAATACAATACAATACAATATAATAATAATACAATACAATAAAATAATAATACAATACAATATAATAATACAATACAATAAAATAATAATACAATATAATAATACAATACAATAAAATAATAATACAATATAATAGAACGCCTTGCAATTTGGCGAATCGTTGCCTTTTCATATTTAAAATTTTAAAAATAAATTTGTTTTCTCAAGATTAAAGTTAATCAAGATTAATTAGTTTGGCGCAGCATGGTCAAATTTATGGCTCTTGCGCCACAAAACCAAACTCAAACTCAAGATTAAAATCAATATAGTAAATTTATAGGCGCCTTTGAACTAGAGCCCAATATAGCCTGTTGGATAAGACGGTCCTGCTTGCTGTGTACTTGAGTTTTCATGTTCACAGAAAAACATAGAATCTACTCTTTGACGAATTTGGTCCAAATTTTGATTCAAATCTACTAAAATAGTTGACATAACAAATTTCATCTCGTAGCTCTTAGCATTTTTGAGTTATCGTGTTCACATGCATACGGGCGGACAAACAGACTTCCTGTAGATGGATGTCATCCAATATTTGGCAGAAATCTACAATTTTGGCCCAGAGACATCATATCTAATTTCATCGTTCTAGCGTGTTGCGTTTTTGGAGTTATCGTATCCACAGACTCCGATACACAGACACAGTTCCAAAAGTTGTGTTTCTACGACTCGGGGAGATCTAAAACATGGAGATTCATCAGCATCTCAAGATGGACATTTTTGGCGATTACAGTAATTTCTTTTTCAGTACTTCGTATATGAGAAGGTAACAATAATTTATCGTTTTTGTAAAAGTTGTTTGTAAGTAGCTTAAAGATTTCGATATTTTTTTTCATAAATCAATGATTGGTAAAACTGCAACTTCACGAAAACATCAAAATAATTTTAAATCATTTTTGTTCGTTGGTTCTGTGAATGCTTATAAAGAATTTTGAATGAGGGGTTTATGCTAGAAAAGCACTGTAAAAAAAAGAGTAGATTATTCCATTTTCGGCCGTTGACCATGCGTACGTCGTTTGTGGCAATACCTATCTTATTCAAGGTCAGTTCGACCTCCGCAATCAAGGTGTGTTCTTAGACCAAGAGTCAGAGGCAGATGATATCACTTTTCATTATAAGAAGGCCTTCGCTTTCAAAAATATGTTGCGAAAGCTGTTAAAATGAGATTTTAGATTGTGGAATATAATGACTTGAGGAGTTTTCAATGGAAAAACGTGCGTTCTTTGTTTAATTCGAGTAATTTAATTTAAAAGGTTATTTTTCATCTAGTATATTACAAGTGAAATAATAGTTTTGAACTTAAATGCCAGTGCTTGCTGAGAAACGCTTTTACTTGCGATTATATAAATATACATCCTATGGCAACCATATTCCTGTACCTTACAGGTAAACTATCCATTGGATAGTCAAAATTGGATACCAAAGAGGCATCCAATTTTGCTGATTTTGATGTTTTTATCGTGTTTGCATTGCCCGACTGCATCTTGGAATGGACAAAGCGTCATAGTTGTGGGTCGAAAGAAAAACGAAAGGTAACCGTTCTCAAAAGAGTATAAATTGCACATCTTGTACATCACATGTATTGCACCTGGTGCAATACATGTGATGGTTCTTTTGGCTCTCCTGTAAAATGTTAAAATTGTTTAAGATTATTTACCTCTGGCGTATAAATTCAACTCGGCAGTTTTGAGTATTCACTGATTTAATAATGCTGTGTTTGATTTGTGAGAAAATTTGTAATTTCGGATAATTTTTGTTCGATATTATTAATAATTTCCCTTGATTAATCAGTGGATACCGAAGCATAAACAAAGTAACATATTTGGAAACGTTTCTTAATCCTTATTAGTTTCCCGTATACGAATTTTACATAAAGAAAGTATTATAATTATCAAAAGATTATTTGACTTTCAGATTTTATGAGATTCAGTGTTTTAGACCCATCCGAGTCGGAAAAAATAAATTTTGGAATCACATCTGTGCGTTTGTTGATATCTGTATGAACATGATAATTGGAAAGGAAGCGAAGTAAACGGATGAAATTTGACTCTTGGTCTTAATACCAGAATATAGACCTGTATCAAATTTTGGAGTAAGTTTTCAGTAGTTTGATACTTAAAAAAAAAAAAAAAGCCGCCATTTTTGTAAAGATATTTTTAACACGCGCAGATTGCCTCTCGTGTCCAAAGTATTATATACATTTTTAATCGTATCATTTATTTACCTACGTGATGCTACTTCGTCCAGTGAGAATATTAAGTATACTTATATGTGTAAGCGCTCTTGGCCAAAATTTAAAATAAACTTTTTGGTTTAGTTTAGTTAAGGTATATAACGTCCCGTCGTCCCCGAGACCGACACCTTACCACTAGGCCACCACGGCCCAAATAAACTTTTTAAAAATTGTGCTAATCGGAGATAAATAACTCCTTCATTAAACTGACATCAATAAATGGATGGGTTTTTTAAATCTTGAGATGATATAAAATTCATTTCCTCTGTTTGTGTGCTCCGAAGTTATAGTCGGAAAACATCCAAGTTACGAAATCAAAAACAGCAGATACAAAGAAGTTTCAATGAATAAAGCACTGTTGGTCTCATTTGGAGGATTTATTGACGTCATTGAGAACGTTTGGTTGCGTAACACTATAGCGCAATCATTTTTGACCACAGGCTATCAGTGCCGTTTTCATGTGGACGACGTATACGAGAAAGGCGTGGGAAGCACTCTCCCACTTTTTTAAATGCTTCTGTAAAATAACAAAACATTGGGGGTTTCTAATTTGTGTATTATTGCCTTTAGAAAGGAACATGTTAAATTAGACGTATTTTCAAAATGTGGTGTACAATCCAAAGCAAATCTGGATAATGCACAACTTTTCATTAAATAGGTTTTGAAATAGGTTGAAATAATTTAAATCTTGGTATTTGTTTTTTTACGTAATTTTATTCTGATAAAATTCTGCTGTAAAAAATTCATCTGAGTGTGGAATTATATTTACATACTTCTAAAAAGCAAATGTCGCCGTAAATGAAATCAAAAGATGTTCATTATTTTCATTAAAAGATTAAAATTTAAGTATTTTGAAAAGCAGTAATGGAATCAATTTTAAAATTCGGACCCATCAGCAACATAATAAAGTATCAATCATAACAGGCCACTAATCCATTTTTAAAATCCACGTATATGCGTTTTTTTAATAATAGATATCACGCGTGTTATTTTAAACTATTCTACATTCAATTCTAGGCCAGTGACAATTATTTTTAAATCAACAAACTTTTGCTTCCTTTTCAAAACTTTTCCTCGGTACCAAAGACCTTTCCACTACCACGAAAAGACTGTAATTATTCCTTTTAATGAGCTGTTGATTTTTCAAGTTCAAACTCTGGTGACCCATATTGGCCGTTGTTCGGCTTGCTGTGGACACTGGTCACGGTTCACGATATTTCGAACTTTACCTGTTTCGACTCGAGAACAGAACTGTGAGTATTTGCTTGAATGATCTGCTTCTGCAAGAAACAATCCTTCCACTCTGTTGACCAGACGATTTTCCCTCTATCTATTATCGTTTGCCGTATCAATTCAAGGCGTGTCGGTAGCTTGCATGCTGTTTATTTAATTTATAAGCTTCCATTATGTCCTGGAGTGATCATGTAGGGCAGGGTATTATTTTGGAACGAAACAACCTCTGGTTCTGCTTGGAAAGACAGATTTGAGAGGGAAAATGACAGAATGGCCTTTGGAATTGGCGACTTAGCGGCTGTTGACCCTTTCGTTCTTGATGCATGAGTGGTTTCGAATGTGTGTAAGGAATTGACAAAGTCTGAAAATGTCGTACCTTGGAATTTCTGGAAGTTCTCTTTAATATCTTCTTTAAATCAGAATAAAAGAAATTCTTGCCATACCATAAATTTTGGGCGAAATAGTTCGACTACACATTTTTTGTCCACTATCAAGCCACTTGAATAAAACCTTCTGCCTACTGTTTGATTAAAAAGTCTTAGCGTGAAATTCTGTAGCAAGAATCAGATTTTGCCACCCATGATAATATTGTTGGGGAATTGTAATTAAATAAGAAATGCTAGAAGATTTCTCCTTTATTTTTGAATTTACCTTTCGTTGTTTTTGAATCTTAGTTGTAGATAGGTGGCAAGAATGCATTTGACAAATCATGATAAAACTGTTAGGAAATACTAATAAATTTAAATAAGTAATTATTTGAAGATTTCCTCTTTATTTTTGAATAGACTTTTGGCCATCTATTTTTGCCTCATGGTCGTAGACCTGATGCTTTAGATGATTTTCGTAAACACTGTTTTGATTTGCGCTATTTTCCTTCCTTTGAATTGTATATTGCTTACCAGTTCAATTAAATTGATATCTTATTTGAAATAAAATAAAATCTTTGAAAAAATTAACAGATTTTTGATAAATTGTTTTATTAAGATATTTTTCTTCGGAAGTTAATTATAAAAAAAATCTCTATAGTAAAGAATCTTGTCGATCCGAAGCTTGATTTCATCATTCGGACTAAAGTAAAATACCACTATGAATAATTTTCTATTAAAATATATGCTTATTTTGGCAACAAACTCCTGTGTTTTTTAATATTAATATTTATATGAGAATTCCATTCCTCGGCAGAATAGCTTTAATGAAATCAATTCAAGTTACATCAATATCACGTGGTAAACGTCAATGAGTGTCATCTAACTTGTAAGTCTATGTTTTCTTACACTATGCTACGATATCATATCTTTTTACTTTCTCGTATACGAAGTGTACAAAGAGAAAGTATTGTAATCGTCAAAAAATTCGAACTCGAAATTTTGACAAATCTCTACGTTTTAGACCTCCCCGAGTCCGAAAAACACAATTTTGGAATTATGTCTGTCTGTGAACACGATAACTCAAAAAATATTAAAGATACAAGAATAAGATTTGGTATGTGGTCTTGACACATCATTTGTAGGTTTCTATCTAATTTTGGACAAAATTCGACTACGGAAAGTCTGTCTGCCCGTCTGTCCGCGTTCATGTGAACACTATAACTCAACCGCTTGAATAGCTAGATGGATAAAATTTGGTACACAGTTTTATCATCAGGAATGTAGGTCCGTATCAAAGTTTGGGCCAAATCCGTCAAAGGGTTGACTGTCTGTCGGTCTGTATAATCGCATACTTCTAAACATTATAACTCGTAAACCCTAAAGCTTTGAAAAATAAAAATTGGTATGAGGCCTGCTAACATTAATTGTAGATCCGTGTCAATTTTCGTGTCAATAGGTGAACTTGGTTATAAGTATACTTACCACGGTTTTAGAAAGGATTAATGCAGACATTCATTGTTTGGTAAAGGTTTCTGGCATTGAGGTGGTATAGTACCATTTCTATGGTTTCGTTTGGTCGCTACGAGTGTACCACTGATATGCCATGATAAATTTTCGGTAAACGAAGTTCACCGCTGAAACTGTTGTTTCAGTGAGAGCCGAGGGTCTGGTAGTCCAGCAAACATAAGCTGAACAACATGTATCGCAAGAGAGTAGGGATTAGCACACAACATACAAAACATGTACCAAAACATATGGATACATATGCCAAATTATAAAGGAAGTTAATTAACTACAAATAAAGATGTGACCTTGGAATTATATACAGTAACAAATATCTGGGGTATATATTAACTTAAGAATAACTGAAATGTCTATGCATTCAAATATTTTATTCTATTATCGAGTGTTCTTCAAGTACTTTATAATAGAGTTTATCTTTGTCATTGCACCAGCGTTGGTAATGAGCGTTTTGCTCCAAGCTAATTGGTTGGTTACACAGAGGGGTTGAGATGAGGGGACAACTATGGATGTAATGAACCAGATGTTCTGTTCCTTCACATGTACACTCATCATATTCCTTGATTGCGAAACATGATTCAAATGCACCGTGCCCTGTATGAATCTGGGTGAGAAATGTGTTCGTCCGATTTGTGTTTTTGTCAACTTGTAGAACGTAGTTGTAAGTTCCCCCACCAACTTTTAAACAATTACATGGTTATTTCCATTCGTCGTTGGACATTGCAGCCAGTTGCCGTTTATGAAACAAATTTTTGGAAGTCCAGTGAAACTGTCGGAATAGCCAGAAATAGCGGTTTTAGCATGCTGGATGGCACTATTTTCATGTTTGGCCAGTTCAGTTCCAGTTCAATCTTATTGTATAATCTACTCGCTGAACAATTTTTATTCACAGCCCACCTTTCATTATATTTTTTCTTAGATATATTTTTTAAACCCAGCCGGCCCATTACCCCAAAGGGTTTTAAGTGTTTAAAAGGTCTTCTTCCCTTCCTTTTTTTTCGAATTTGATTTACGTATCGTATTTTCTAAGTGACTAGCAGAATACCCGGCATTTCTTGGCCTTTTTAGCATTAAAACGTAATAGGAGACATGAAACTATGAGAAAGATTATTTATTTTCACTTTTGGAAAAGTAAAAATAATTCAAAATATTCCTGCTAAAATGAAATGACTGAAACAAATCAATAGTTGTTCCTGATATAAACTGTTAATCGTCTGATTTTAAGCTTTTTTTACAGAATTCTAAAATTCTGTTAATGTGGTCTGGTAACAATTCTTCGTCTACATTCTTGTTCGTGGTGTGTTTAATATCCTTATATTTGTGTATAAAATTTGAAAGAAATTATTAAAATTGAGAACAAATTGTACGGAAACGAAGTTGGTATCACTGAAAAGCTATTTTTTTAAAACTTCTAGATGGTGTAAAATTAACCCTCTGAGCGGTTTGCTATTTTGATGTTCTAGCTTTAAAGTCTTAAAAAAAAATTGCTTTGAAAGTGAACAATTCGATCTTTTTTGCGTTTAATCAAAGCTCTGATATTTTAAAAATATTTTATCCATGGTAGTTTAATAAATTATACATATAAATACGAATTATCTGCTTTTCAACTCAGTATGGGAAACGGAAAAATACATGCAAAACGCTTAGAGGGTTAATTTTTGTTGGATAATTTTTTGCGGCAGATATCGTGGAAAAGCGGCAAGATCTTGCTTAATTTTTAATTAACTCTGGGCTTTGAAAAGTTGACAGTGATCTTTCTCTAATTTTGAAGAACAAATGTGCCAAATTTCATAAAGATTGGACAAAAACTGTAGATTGTATTAGGGACACATATTCTGCTTTTTTATTCATAAATTTTTTTCTCCCTAGCTAACTGAAAGGATTTCACTCAACCTTTTGATTAGAAGTAATTTTTTACTTGTGATCTAGCTACACGCGTCTTGAATCTCACTCACTTTTGGAAAGTCTATTGTCACAGGAAGTAATTCGCCTTCGGGCTCTTAAAGATGCCGAAGAAAACGACTGAAAAATGGCTTATTTCATGGTTGATGGGCGGATTCTGGGAACTGACCATTTTTCTGACATGGTTGATGCCTCTAAATTTGTTTTCTGCACCTTTTCCTGAATTATGAAAGCGGAAATCACTTTTCTTCCTCTTAGCGTTTTCCAAATGCAGTCGATTCCAGTAACTTGAGAAGTGATTTAAAGCGAAATTTGTGTAAAGAACCACTCCTTTAAGTTCTCATTCATTTGTGAATTTGCTATAGCAATAAATAATTTCTTTGTTTAAACTGGACTTTTAGACAACAAGTTTTTAAACTGTACTTTCTCTTAAATGATTGGAAACCAGCGGGAGTGGTCTCCCCTAAACTTTCTCGTACACTTCCCCAAAAAGGTTCCCCCCCCCCCCCCCCGTTGTGGATAAAAAAAATTCGAACCTACTGTAACCCAGAATCCAATGACTATCAGAAGGTTTTTCATTGTAGATTATAGTGATTGTAAAATATTTAGGTGAAGCATCATATTCAAAGAGATGGGTGCCGGTTAAAACACACACTGCTTCCACTCTTGCCGGCTCAAGGACAAAATGACGTAATCCTTCTGCGTGTACAGAGAATGCTACCAGTACGCATGCGCATGGAGAATCGGATTTTAAAAAAATGAATATGCAATTTGGACTTCTTTTTTAACCGATTGGAACGAAATTTGGGCACAGATCTATAATTAATGTTAGCAACGGTCATACCAATTTTTATTTATCTAAGCCAAAGGGTTTAGGAGATATACTTTTTACAAGTATGCGATTATACAGACCGACAAACCATCAACCCTTCGATGGATTTGATCCAAACTTTGGTACGGACCTACATTCATGATGGATAAAATTTGGTACGCAGTTTTATCATCTAGCTATTCAAGTTTTTGAGTTATAGTGTTCATATGACCGCGGACAGACAGACAGACTTCCCGTAGACGGATTTTGTTCAAAATTTGATAGAAATCTGCAAATTATGTGTAAAGATCACATACCAAATTTCATCCCCGTACCTCTAATAGTTTTCGAGCTATCGTGTTCACAGACAGACATAATTCCAAAATTGTGTTTTTCGGACTCAGGAAGGTCTAAAACGTGGAGGTTCGTCAAAATCTCGAGTTCGAATTTTTTGACGATTACGATACTTTCTCGTTGTATACTTCGTATACGAGAAAGTAAAAACGTATTCTGATTGTCAAGGTACTAGTGGCGTGGGGAGAGGTGGGCAAGGAAATGTAGATGCCTCAGGCTCCAGTCTAATAATGCAGCGGTTCCCAACCTTTTTACTTTCTCGTATACGAAGTATACAAAGAGAAAGTATTGTAATCGTCAAAAAATTCGAACTCGAGATTTTGACGGATCTCCACGTTTTAGACCTCCCTGAGTCCGAAAAACACAATTTTGGAATTATGTCTGTCTGTGTGTGTGTCTGTATGTGTGTCTGTGTGTGTGTCTGTGAACACGATAACTCGAAAACTATTAGAGCTACGGGGATGAAATTTGGTATGTGGTCTTTAAACATAATTTGTAGGTTTCTATCAAATTTTGGACAAAATCCGTCAACGGAAAGTCTGTCTGTCTGTATGTTCGGGGTCATGCGAACGCTATAACTCAAAAACTTGAAAAGCCAGATGGATAAAATTTTATACACAGTTTTATCGTCATGAATGTAGGTACGTATAAAATTTTGGGCCAAATCCGTCAAAGGGTTGACTGTCTGTCGGTCTGTATAATCGCATACTTGTTCAGTTTTGAAACTAACTCACTGCGCATGCCTACTAGTGGTAATGAATGTGCAAGGAAGGGACGCTTCGAAACTTGGAAGTTTGCCAAAAACAAATTCTGGAGTGATTTTGTAAGGAAGCAAACATTTAGGGAGTCTCGCCAGGTCCTGTTGCGCAAAAGAATGAGCAGAGGATTTGAATTTGTTTTGATCCTTCAAACCACGCGTGGTTCCAACTTTGGTTTACTTGCGACGGAAGTTTATTTGACGCCTTTTATTATTCTAGTTTTCTCTACATGTGTTAGGAGTATACGAGAAAGTTTAGGGGAGACCACTCCCGCTGGTTGGTTATGCGGCCCACCTGTTGTGTTAAAAAATATTTTGAGGCCCACTAACTAAATAGGCAAATAAAAAATACAAGCAAATATATTATGCACGCATATGTAGTAATTAGTTGAGTTTACTGTAAAATTCTTTAAAATGTATTGTTTATGAATGAAAAAAAATATTGTTGTTACTTAGCTGTCGCAATATAATTCAACTCAAAAACAAGCGGTCAAGATTCAAAATAAAAAAAACTCAATGGGGTGTGACATCGTCACTCAGCCAGAGACGAAATTTCTCCGACCCACCCTAAGGCGGGGGACAGAAAGAAAGGGGTGGAGAAGAGAGGGAATTGAACGAAGGAGTTCAATGACCAGGGCAGTCGCCGGATGAGACCGAGGAAGGTGGACGCTGGGAATGAACGCGCGTGAATTTTGCCAAAAGAGAAGGACATGAAGTTCGAAGAATCCCTGTGTAAAATTAGTAATATGTATATAGTTATATTAGCCAAGAATATGTAAATAAATTCATTGTACATAATCCCATTGGTCTTCTTTGACTGGGATTGGCCCACCAGAAAACACTACACTAAGCTGTTTGGCTCACTACGCCACAGGGGTTTTTGACATTGTTTGTCGCCCACGAGAGATTCAATATCTGGATTGAAACTTGACAGTTTCAGCCTCAAGTCACTTTCTACATTCAGTTTGTTTCTATAGTTATGCTTCAAAAACACTCAAGTTGTGAAAGTACGTTCACGCAGATATGTGGTCGAGAACCAAATCAAATGTCTCAGTGCAAATTTGGCAATTGCTGGATACTTTTGCCGAATATTTATCCAGAACCGGACCAATGATATTGTTCTAAAAACGATTTTATAGTCTGGTCACATGATAGTTCAGTTAACGGGTCTTCTTCATTTGATTGTACTTTCACTTTCTCTACCCCTGACTTTGACTCGTGACTAGTGTTCCGCAGCCCACCAATAAGCTATCCACGGCCCATGGGTTGGGAGCAGCTGTTCTAATAAATTCTCTCGTCTGAACTAAGGACTATAATAATAGTTTTATACTGTATTAATCAAGGGGGAGGACACCACGAAGACAATATCTTTGAGTATATTTTACATTTTTGAAACCAGAGTTGATGAAGAAGACCTGATGGAGAGGTGAGAAAAATTTAATACTATTCTTCATCAACCCTCCCTACGTCACTCGCACTTTCCCAGAAAAGCACTGGTCTTCCATAAAAATTTATCACCTGCCTGCTCAGTACTTTCCAACGTTAAAACTGTTGAGCTCATGCTGGTAGATTTCAATACGTGGGATTTGAAAAACGTACGAAATGTTTTCATTCAAGTAAAATTATGCATAACCGTACAAAATGACTTCAGATTGTACAAGGAGTTTTAGAATGCGGTATTTTTCATAAACTCTCCGTTTAAACATAATATATATTTATATAAACATTATATTTTATTAGCTGTTATTTTCATTTTCTTTTGTTCTTGTGCCAAGATGGAACTAACACAAAAGAAGAAATGGGTCCGGATTAGGGCTCGACTTTTGAAAATAAAGCCCCAAGTTCCAATAATATTAACATAGGTTTTAACTTTAAAGCAAATTTATCTTGTTAAAACAAATTAACTTGTTACAAAGTTAAATGTATTCTGTTCAGGAGTGATTGTGTTCCGGTATTATACCGGAAATTCGGTATTTTCTTCATCCTTAATACCGGAATTCTGGAATTTTCTGATAAATCTATTTTTTAAAACTTAAGAGTGACAAAGACTCAAACTACTACGAATCCATAGTTTCTACGCAATTTCGGCTTCTACTATAGACTATACAAATTATAATCCATACTACGGAGTTCTAGGATGAAATGTTTTATTTAAAATATAATTAGAGGTCCTAATTTTCACTTTCTTAAAAAAAATCATTTCATGAGTAATTATTTTTGTAGTAATATGAAACATCTTTTCTATAAGAAATATGAAACCCCAGGAAAAAAAATTTAGGTTTAGTGGGAATTTTTTTCCCATATATTCTTGTTGTTTACTTTGGATTATGCAGAGTCAATCCAAATGAATTTTTTAGAAAATGCCATACCATAACTAAGAATAACTATCTCACTTAAGAATGGTCCCATAAGAATTTATATAAATATATATTCATTAATGCTATTCATAAAAAATATTATATTTTTAATATTGTTTTGTTATCAATTTTGATGGTTTCTTTTCATGTGTGTTTTAGAATGTTCTTGAAAACTCATGAACTAAGACAAAATAAATTAAGTCAATTTCTTATGTGAAAAAAGCATATTAAAAATTGCATGCAAAAGTTGAGACTGCGCCATAGTGAATAAATACATATCCGTTCCTTACACATAATTTTTCTGCTAAAATTTTGGGTATTTTTTCATGAAGCCACAATCACCTCTGTCTGTTGCGTGTATTTCGCTGCAAGTTAAACAACTGAAAATTGACTCAAAGAAGCGATATGGATTCTAAGATTTGGTATCGCGGGTTCTAGCCCCAATTTCAGCAAAGATCCACCGTGTATGAAGGCCGTCGCGGTTTCAGCGTTCTCTGTCTGATGTATTTCTCTTTATGGTCAATTCGTCGTGGTTTATACGTTCTCCGTCGGGTTTGGAAGTGGGTAGCGTCTTCGTCATCTGACTACGATTCAGAATGACGAAGTTGATACAAACTAGCCTTTGCGTAGCTTCAAAACCTGACATCCAATCAGACTAGTCTTCAATGTTTCATTATAAATCTTATTTCCACAGGATTCACTTTTTAAGAATTAATTGACGGACCCTTAGAATAAGGCTTAAAACAGTAACATTTACATATTTTCGTCTTCATGACTTTTTTCGGTGACCCCTATCAGTTTGTCAAAGTGCGACTTTATTATTGAACCGGTTTTCTTTCGCTTTAATTAACAATAAGCACTACTGACAAACTAATGAGCAGATAGGAACGTTTATCCGTCAGCCCGAGGCAGGTGTTTCAAATCCACTTCTCTTTTGTGAGTGGCATAAACATGATGTATCTCATCATTTTGTGGCTTTGCCTGAAAGATAATGCTGTGCGACGTGAGTTTTTCTGAATAGATTTTGATTAAATAATAAATAGACCTTCGCGTTTTGATATGCTAATTTTTAATGCGTTATTCCTGAAAGTTTCTGTTTAGAAATCCTGTTCGAATACGTTGATGTAAAAACCGAAATTGGAAAAACAAACAAATAAAAAACACTTGAATGTGTGAAGTAAACTTTTATGTTCTTTAACGCTCTAACTTTGTTATTGTGTTTATAGAGCGTGTTAATAAATGAATAATAGAAATATAAATTAAAAGGTAAAAAAAGAAAAAGTATAAAAAGGAAACAGGAGATTTAAACAAAATACGACAACAAAACACCGTTTTGCGTGCTCAACGCAACAGCATTAAGTAATTGCATCAACAAAAAATTACAACAATTAGTATTTAAGACACATAAAATAGAATTTAAAATGAGAAGAGATTATTCAAAATGGAAGGAATGAATGAGAACTTAATTAATTTTAATTAATTTTTGACTAATTAATTTATAGTTAATATCTTTGTTAAATCTTGTTAATTATAACTGTTAATAAATGAATGCTTGATCACACGAAAAACTGAAGTTACTCTTTGTATTTGGCTTGAAAAAATGTTTAAGTATTACGGTGTACAGTCGGTAGCAGTTGTGTTCTAAGGTAAAGCATCTGTATAAGATTTTCATCTTTTATTTTGCAGCATGCTTTTCTTGACAGTATAATGCAAGATTTTTATTTTGTTGCCTCCTTGGCAGAGTTTCAGAACTGGAAATAATCGTCGTTTTTTTCTGACAAATAAATAACTCAACATACCTGTCGTAGCTCTAGTCCTGTTTGTGGCAGACGTATATACAGTAGAGTCTCCCTACAACGAAGTCTCCCTACAGCGAATTTCTCCCTATAACGAAATTTTTAATCGGAATGTTAAATAACATTCAAAATATTCTCCATATAACGAAGTGGTTGTCTCCCTATAACGAATTTTTTCAGACCTTTATCTTTTCGATTTTTGTCATTTTTGAAGAAAGTTGCTAATTTCTGTGCAAACAAATCGCTCACACGTGCCTGTTTCTGGAACGACTCGTATTGTTCATTCCAGCGATAACACATAACAATAGAATGCTATGTGAAGGGTAATGCAGTTATGGGGACCTGGGTTTCTACAGAGGGAGAAACATTTCTACGGGTAAAGATTCCAAGAATCGGAGTGGAGTGGGGTTGGAAACAGCAAATGGATGTGACAATACGTATTTTATGTTTATCCATACTAGTACATATTATTCTCTAAATTGATGAATTGTCTTCACTTTTGAGCACTTTATTTATACAATAAAAATTAGTATAATTTTAACAAATTTATAATAAATATTACTTCATTTTTAATTGAAAGTCATAATTAAATATTTTGAACTTATCGCACATACTAAAAGGTTTGTTACATTTACTTAAATAACTGCAAAAATCTCTAATCTCCTGGCTTACTTTCGCCAAATCTCCCGGTACTAGCTGAAAAGATCCAGTCGCATAATATCGCAAAGCTATCAAAACTTTTTCAGTACTTGACAGAGCGTAATTTTTTTTCTGATGGAGCTGAAAGCGTGTCATCCAGCATTTGAATCAATGATTCGGCTGTATCTTTATTTAAACGATAACGCGATCGAAAGGCTACATTATCCATACAGTCCAAATCATTCGCTCTATCTGGATGCACAGATCTCTTCCTTCTTTCGATTATTTCTAAACTTTCAATATCGTCTAAATACGACAATCCATCGTCTGTCATGTTTGTTTTGATGGAAGGTAGAAGAGAAGAGCGCATGCGTAGAACGAAAATCCGTGGATTATCAGTGTTAATCCTCCGATTTCTGAGGATCGAAAACAGGGTGTTAAAATAGCCTGTGATCTCGGGATTTTCGTTGGAGAATACGGATTTTCACATGATCAAGGGATTAACACTGATTCGAGGTTTAATCCGAGTGTTAAAGAGTTAGTGAATACGGGCCTAAGAGAAACAATGTAGCTGAAAGCAAAACCCACTATTATTATTGACTACTTTTTATCGGATCATTTTTAAGTACCTGAGTTTCAACAACGCATATTTAAACGTTTTAACCCTAAGTACAAGATGAGCACAAATTAGTTGGGTAAAAATAATGGTTTATTATGCGTAGTTACACTGTAAGACATGAGAGTACCAGTGATTATAAGATAGTGAAGGTCACAAAGTTTACTTTTTTCACAAATGTTCGATCGTGGCTACCTTCTTTATTCTGAATATGTCTCGTCGGTAAATCAGTTCTTGCCATATGTTGGTGAGCATGTTCACGTCGATCAAAGTAAGATTAGTACAAGTAGCGTCTCTTTTCGGCGCTCTTTTCTGCTATTTTGGTCAGATATTTCGTTGACTTGTACAAGGGAATGAGTTTCATGGAATCACAGACAGCATTTCGTCGCTTAATTAGCAACACCCCCTATCTCAATTTTTTGATATTTCAAAGAAGAAGGAAAGACTCAATTTTTCGCATTTTCGCAACCAATAACGAATATTTCTGAATTTTTTTCGTATCTGATATGAGCGCGAGACCGCATGTTCCTACCAGATGTGAATAATTCATGATGTGTTTAATTCAGAAATCTTATATATTAAAATTCGAAGGTAAACAAGCATATGTATCTATGTCCTTCTATCTTCTCACGAACCACTGAATCCTGAAACTAGCCGTAAGTACCAAAAGATGGAAAATAATCCAAGGAATCCATTTCGACTATTTAAATTCCGAAATTGTAATTGGTTAAAAAGATATCAATTAAAAACGTCAAAATGAATGAATTGACGTGCTGCCATCTATTGGCAGCATGGTGAATTCATTCACGGCGGATTCTTTCCCCCCCTATTATTAGTTTTCGCATCCGGTGTTGCATTTTTTTATTTATTTAACGGAAGTTGGTATTTCTTTTTGAGCGAGCTTCTGTGTTAATCCTTAACAATGGAAAAAAATCGTTTTCATGCTTTTTTCTTTCTTTTTTTGTATTAAAGTGTTTAATTTCGTAATGTTTGTTAGGGAAAGTAAGTGACATTATTTGTTGATTGTAGAGAAAAACGGAGGCGGGGCATTTGAAAATATATGGACCCCAAGGTCTCACGTGACCTCACTTCTCTCCGCCCGGGAATATCCTATTATTCGTGATAGCCCGTGCAACGCCGGGCCACACAGCTAGTATTCCTTATTTGTTGCGAAAAATTGATTGTTTTCTTCCTTTTTGAAATTTTAAAAAATTGAGATAGGCGGTGTTGTTTGTTAAGCGACGATTTCGCTTTCTCAGCGCTGTTTCACGTCTACATCGTTACGAGAACACAAAAAGAATGGTGAACAACCGCGAACTATATCTCACTCAAGTATGGACTTGACACACCTAGGAGTATCTATCTGTAAAATTAGGATACAATAATACGTACTAATCTGCCATTCAATTGGTACCTTGCAATTAATGTTTCGCAAATTATTCAATTTAAAATTACCCAACTAATTTGCGTACACTCTGTATATCGTATAAAATATCTATATATTAATACGTGAAGAAAAAACTTTGTACCCCTTTTTCAGCACATTGCGCGCATGGAGGAGTGTGAGATTTGGCATAGTTAAAGTTCATATGGAGAAGGAGCGCAGAAAGATAAAATTTATGTATAATATGTGTTACAAATACATTAAATTAAATAAAATAAAACATTCATTGTTTACGTTCATACTGAATGTCAAACACATAAAAGTCTGTGGTCAACAGTCGGACAACATTTATTTTTTTAATCGTCCGGTTTTTTTTTGTTTCATAAAAAATATATAAAAAAATACGAAGCACGCATTCTTTATTTCATTTTTTGTGTTAATTTTTTATTTAAATTTTATATAATTGGAAAAAGATAGGCAAAGTAACTGTGTACCTTGGCGAAACCTGGCCAGTATAGCAATAAAAAAAACCCCAAGGAAATGTCAAAAAACGCGTTGTTGTTTTTTAAATATGACTTAGCCAAGCTATACCTCATTTTTCCTATAGTTCGTAATTTTCAAATAATTCGAAAATTAATGCTTAATGACGTATTTGTACACTCTCGCAACTGACGTAAAAGAACAAAATTCAAAAAAATTATATGCAATGATTATAGAGGTATACTCTATGACAAAAGAACCTCAATAACGTTCAAACTTAAAAATTTAATGAATTACGGTCGAATTTCGACCGCTGGGCGACCTCTAGTCTAAATAAATATATCTTACAATAAATATAAATTGTATATTGCGTCACCAATAAAAGTGAGAATTTATAAAACTACTATTGAAAATTAGAGCCGAGTTTTAATAAATTTTGTGAACAATTTTGCGAATTGTTTATGTACACAAAATGATTATTTTGTGAAGCCCTTACCTATTTTAAAAACTGCCAAACGTTCCTATGCTATTGCTATTTTCATGATGTTAATGAGTTTTCGTCCAATTAACTATTGAAAATTTTAATATAAGAAAAGCGCCAACATAGCACACGTGTTCGGTCCCGTCACTTTACCAAATTTAGACCAGATCCTCTGCAAGATCTTTGTTTGATAATAAAACTTCCTTGATTCACAGGTCAACATCAATGACCTGCCACACTGTTGCGAACTCGGTTACATCACAGCATACTAAACAGCATTAGGAACAAACACTACTATTAGTTAGCTTCATTTTGAAAAATTTAGCATAAGCAATCACGTTCGCACAATCAACTAAACAATGCGGATTTACGTTAACAGTTCTATTCCAGAGATGAAAGTAGGCCACTAACACAGGTTTGAATATTTAGAAAAACTTCTTTTAGTTTCAGGTTAGGAATGATGAAAAAAACATTTTGCAATAGTTTAGTTAGAAAACAATGATTATTTATTGAAGAAAGAAGCCTTTTGTTACCATTCATCAAGTCGGATTGTTCAGCCGGTACCTGTTCCTACTCCCACTAGGAAAACCTATTTACTTTCTTTCTTTGCGTGTGGGATTTGAGTGAAAATGTGAGTGAAGGACGTTGAGATAGATGCGAAAAGATTTCTCATTTCCTCTATGGGTGTTTTGTAATGGCGTCTGAGAGGTGGGAGGAGGGGAGTTATGGTAAATTTTGATCCATACGTCGGTCGCCTTTGTCCGCTGTTTTTCAGCCATCCGCGACTGACGGCGAGATACGGTCGGAAAAGTTTGTCAGGATGTTCCAGAAAATGCCATTACATATTTGTAAGTAGATTTAAATAAAATCTGGCAGATGTCATAGTGACCGCATTGTGAAGAAACCAAAGTCCATCCCCAGGTTAATTAAGATATAGATTTAAATATATATAGATTTAAGAAAATTTGGCAGATGTCATAGTGACCGACATTGTGAAGAAACCAAAGTCCATCCCCAGGTTAATTAAGATATAGATTTAAATATATATAGATTTAATAAAATTTGGCAGATGTCATAGTGACCGAAATTGTGAAGAAACCAAAGTCCATCCCCAGGTTTCGCAGTTAAGTAGAGACTTGTACGATGTGTATCAAGGGCGCCCATATGATAGATTGCCGGGGGGGGGGGGCTAGCCCTGGGGGTATGGAGTTTTTTTAATATTTTTGAGACGAATGGCGACTTGTAAATAGCCTTAAAAATGTTCCAGTTTTCGACCCTGTTAAAAACTTTGTCCTGTTACTAAAATACTAGGCCACGGTACTCATACTCTATAGAAAAACAATAACACGTTATTTTAACTACTTTATTGAAACCAGTGAATATTTAGCAACACAAATGCAGGAGCAATGTCCTTATACTTTAATACAGAAAACAAACTAAAAATGCACACCTCGTAAGATTTTACACTGGTATTGATATAAAAAGCAAACTGTAAGGTAAATTATTATGCATAGGTTAGTTTATAGATTTGACACTAATATTTATCTGAAAAAGTAAACTTTAAATTTCTTTTCTTCCTGCCGAACAAGTCAATCACTTTGACCTCGAAACCATTTTCGCTCTTTCCCGCGGAGGACAAAAAAATTTTTGTCCTCCAAATTCAAAATTTCAACTCGCATTATACGTTTTAGACCTTCCTGAACATTAATTCTTTTTGGACTTTTAAATCATTTTCTTGGAAGAAAAACACATGACTACATTATATTTTCTCCTTTCCCTAAGAGTAGGGGGGGGGGGCCATGATGTGTATCCTGGTTTTCGCGAGTATATTCTCAATGGAGTCAATTCATCTGATGATAAGACTTTATTGTAATAATCCTAGAATAGCTAAAAACCGGAAGTTAATGTATATATACGAACCAATTACAAAGACTCCCATGTTCATTTATTTGAAAACCAACGCATCTCAGCTGAATGAAGGAATATGGGTTAAATGTGTTTTGGTCGATGAAGTTTACATTCAATCAGCATCAAAAAACATAATTATAATGAACAGCGTTGCTCGAATAAATGAAAATAACTCTCCGCTTCAGTTCAATGCACATTTTAATGCTTCAAGATGGTTTCCCTTCATGAATAATAATAATAAAAGAAATATTAATGCATTAAAAACGTAGTGCTTAGAAATACTAACGGTTTTTAATAAGAATGAAAAAAAAATATTGTTAATTTTGGTAGGAATTCTTTTCCCGTAATGATTTGAGAGTTTAACCTAGATTTAAACTTAGATGCTCAGAATAAAAAAATAATATTAAAATGATAAATAAACAGATAAATAAAAATAGATGCTTACTGGAACATTAAATACGTTTTCATGGATTTAAATTGATGCGGTTTGATTTCGGGGATGCAGTAATCTATCATGCGATTCTCGCGGGAAAATAATTTAATTAAATGAAAATAATTAGTATTTTCGACCTTAATTTTTTCTAAAATAACGCCAAAATTAAATGTTTTTTTTTTTTACAAATTTATGCATATAAAACATTTTTTTCCGTAAAACATTGTTTTTTAAAAAGGATTGGGAAAAGAATCGAAGTGAAGATCGTCAGTGATTGAATAATTAAAAAAATATTTATCTAAAAAAATTCAACTTTAAGTAATTTCATATCTTAGACGACATGTTTGACAATTTCAATTTTTATTTTATCTTTAGAAGGAGATTTTATGTTTAATTTTAACTGAATTCTCTTTTCGTTGCGTGACAAACTAATAATTTACCAAAGCAAAATTAATTTCTCAAATGTTTTCAATGCAATAATTTTTTATCGTTTGCAAGTTTGCTGAAGCACCCAGTATTATCCTGCTTGTTTTTCTATTGATTTGCTGTCTTTTCGATTCGCATAACTAGATTTACTTTAAACATTTACAGTGCTATCGACTAATTTCTCTGCATTACTGTCATTGAAGTGCGTTTGAAAGAAAAAACGAGCTTCCTAATTGCAAAACAAAAGAACGTGACGTCATAATTGAGTGAAACGACATCATATATTTCAAGGATTAAGTTTATGAATGAACGTGAAGCCATGCTTCCACTTTCTTTTTCTATTTTTAGTGCTTTGCAACATGTACATGTGAAAGAGGGCGATACTTTTCATTTTGAAAAGTTTTGATCCATAGTACTTTTATTATGTTCTGCACTTT
>BGPR01016680.1:0-10257 GCA_013235015.1 Araneus ventricosus | reverse complement strand
TTTTTTTAGGTAAGAAATTCGTCATCGATATAAATGAAATGATCATCCATTCATTATTTCAAAGAACAATATTTAATACCATTTTTCTGATTTTTAATTTACTTTCCCTTCTTTCTGATTTTTAAGAACCTTTCCTTCCTTCAATACAAAAATAAATAAAAATAAAAATGAAATTGACAATTTTAAAAGAGTCCGTGTGATTGTTTATAATATTTTTATGTATGCTTATTGTTTTCACTTAACTACCTACTTGCCTACTTTTGCCGATGACTTTAAAAAAGTGCTATTGGAGGAGAGAAAAAAAAACACACACACAAAAGTTTAAACTTGCCCACAAATTTTGTTTCCGAGAATACGAGAGTAATTAATTATCGATACATTTATCCCTGAATCTGATCACTAATGAAATCAATAAACTGCATCAGTCAGTTTTCTGTTTTCTTTCTCCTCTTTATATGCATTCTTCTCACTGAATAATTTTAATTGCCATTTTCTTATGCTGCATCTAGTAGAAGTCGACCCTTTCTTTCTAAGGCCATGGAAGTATCCTAACCATATCATTCATCAATTTTTAAATGGCTATAGAAGCTATTTTACCACCTCTGATTAGAACTACTGTCTCGTAATAACTTCAGAAACCGAAAGAAATATTAATAAACACTTTGATAACGTGGTTTTAGCAATAAAGTTATCTATCGATTAATTTTTATTAATGTTTTGAGATAGTGAAGTGCTAACATCTAACGCTGAAAAGTAAGTTGGAGTAAGCTCTTGCCCAATTTTTCGATGAACCAAACATTTAGTTCCCTCTTTATATTTTCACGTACTCCTTGATTAATCTTCATATTTTCGCTTACCCCTTGATTAATCTTCATATTTTCGCGTACCCCTTGATTAATCTTTATATTTTCGCTTACCCCTTGATTAATCTTTATATTTTCGTGTACGCCTTGATTAATCTTCATATTTTTGCGTACCCTTGATTAATCTTTATATTTTCGCTTACCCCTTGATTAATCTTCCTCCCCCCCCCCCACACCACCAACCATCCGTGTATGCAAAGTTTTTATCAATAATATTAAGGGCTTAGATCAGCTTACGGGTCAAATGACTCGAATTAATAACATTTGGAGGACTTATTTGTTATTTTACATTTTATCGCATTTTTACAATAGTATTAGTTCAAAGACAACACAAATAAAACCCGTATTGTAATAATTTCGCATTACTTATAAGGTTGGCTTAAAATTACACTCTGTAATAATCAACTTTGCAAGTGGTATAGTTATTAAATAGCAAGTATTAACTTAGGGGAATAAAATTCTGTAACTTTTTTAATTCCTTATATTTTCTAGTTTCCGCCATTACCAACTTTGATTTCGCGTACCCCAACTAGTCCTTCGCGTACCCCCAATGGTACGCGTACCACAGGTTGGGAACCTCTGATCTAAATGTTTAAATTTCTTATCTCAAATCATAATTTGATCATAATTAATTGATCAAATTAATTTTATGTCATAAGCTAGCTTCTTTCCTTTCTTAAATCAATCTCAATCTAATCTTAAAGGGTTGATGAGAAATGCACGAATCATTGCACTTTTGATGTATGCAATGTGAATAACTAAGTATTAATTAGTTTAGTTACTTTGACGCCCGTAGCATGGAACAATATTTTTCATAACTTTAACTCTGTAAATGACAAAATTTAAATTATTGTTTATTCCCCAGCAACCCTATCATAACTAGGTGAAACGGGAATGTTTTGAGACGTGCTCGCTTGGAAAAAGTAGCGCATGTGTTGTGCATCTTCCTGAAGGTCGTTTAGTCTAACCCAAATCATAAAATAATGTGAACCAGTAGAAAATAATGTTAAAATATATTTATATGTAAATGTGCCAAACCATTGTAGTAATGGAGACAATTCATGCTCATGCAATTTACCTCAAACACATCGCGCCAATGTAATTTTGGAATCCATTGTGTATCTTGGAGTTGATGCTTGTAGCATTGCATCATACTAGTGCATAAAAAAGCATGCAGTTTTGTAACAAATGACATGCGTTGCTGCATTTAGCATGTGACAGTGGCATCACGTGAATTGATTGCATTGAAGTTATATTCAGAAGATAATTGCATGATTTTTTTTTCAACTTGCAAATGGTTTGATGCTAAATTGCATGTAATTTCTCCAAAACACGTCTTATAACAGAGACTATGTAAAAACTTAACTGAATGCCTTACCATTCGAATCGTAATAATATTTTGTTCAGTGGTGGAAAAAGACACTGATATATTGATATTAAATTCTTCTTTTGAGAATCAGACCAATAAACCGATACCCTTGTTTAGAAGATATATTTATTTTTTACTGTACTTCCTATTCACGTACTGACGTTCCGCAGAGTTTGTGAAAACATATGAGAGAATGTGAAAATATTTTCTTGAAGATGCAATACATCTAGATTCTTTTATTTTTTGTGCAATCTATTTAGTGATACTTTTCAGATACATAACACTGTGTTTCGCATGTATTGGAAAACAGTCCATTAAATTAAAAGATGTCTATTGATGTTTCAGACACGTATAAAGTTTCCTTCGCTTAAAAATTGACATGAATTTTCACCTTTATTGAATAAATTTCATTAAAATTTGCTTTTTAAAATGTGACAGTAGCAGATATAGTAATGTTGAATTGTCAAGTATTTATTCCAAGTTTTAGCAAATTGAATGTTTAAGAAATATTTTGTATTTTTTTTTCTGAAGTTCATATATAAGAAAAGTGTTATTTTCTCAAGTATAATTTCGTTTTTCTTAAAAAAAAATATTGGAGATAGTTTTCGTCTCATATTTAGATTGATTTTTCGAAAGAAAAACTGACCTGTTTTTGTGTATTTCTTTCTTCCTTTCTTTATCAAGTATTAATGTCATTTGTGATTTTTTTTTAGGATTATTCGTAAAAATACTCATCTTAATTCATTTATTCTTTAGAATTCATTAATTCAAAATTCTTTATTACATTTATGAGATAATTAATTTGAAATACTAGCATATTTTTGAATTACTTCATTTCTAAACATTGCCTTCTAAAATTATTCAAGTGAATCCTTTCAATAAAGTTTATTCATTCACTCATTTAGAATTCTTAAGCGGATTTTTATGGGTTATAAAATTACAACTCATATCTGAATGTCTGAGGAAATTGTAACGCTATAAATGTTAAAGCAAATAGAGAAATGATTCATTCATAGGTGATACTGAATCCTTTTCTTAAATGGCGTAACAAAATAACATTTTCTTTAAACAAAAATTATTCTTGTTTTTTATACGTAACTAATGTCTTTTAATTTAACCCTTCGTGTCAAGAATCGACGTGTACTAATGTAAACATTTCGAATATTTTGTATTATGCCAGAAGTAGTTCATTGAGGATTCCACAGATTACATTTTTTTTAGCGGCTCGCCATTTTGTTTATAGAAAAATTATTTTAGATAATTTCCCTATCAAAATTTTGCAGTAACAAATCAATTTAAAATGCGCTATTAAACTAGATATATCAACAAAAGGAATTATGCCGTCCAAATCGCTTTTAAGGCGTTCAACTGCGTCTTTGTAATGGCCAATTTAGAACCATTTTATAAAAAGTGCCTTTCTATTTAATGCATGAATTCGCCTCGTAAGAATTCCACTACGGAAGAGATCTGCGGTTATGAGTAGAATGAAAGCTTAAGTCATGAACAGAATAATGCATCAGATGACGTCACCGACAGCTGCCAAATTGTTCCAAACATTTCCTTATAATGTCAGAATATAAATTCCATTCTGCACACGAGCGTTCTTGAAAAAATTTGACCTCTTGTGTATTTTTTTCTTGACCCAACCTGTTTTTCTGAAGAACGTCTTACCTTAAAATCAGAAGCAATCATATTCCTCTTGCAGTAGGCCGGAAACTTAACCTTGAACGTGAGTACGTCACCCAACAATGACTGTTCGGGTCAAAGGAGTAACAATTTTCATTGGAGTTCTTTTGCGCGCGAATACCTTTGTTAATCGACCTTCGACAAAGTAAAAAGCTTTTAGAACAATGGCTTATTTTTATAAGATGGCGGGAAAATCCTCCTGCTATTTATTCTTTTAACTCTGTTTCTCTTGATTAGACTGCTTGTTTCAGTGTTTCGTAACTTCCGGGCGGTATAATTGAAAATTCAGGTCATGTGTTGTTTGGCACGTGATGGCAGACGATTTCCGAATTCTTTTTACGAGTAGTAAGAATTAAACAGCTAAACTTATCTCTCTGCGAAGATCGAGTCACGTGTGGGTTTTGAATATTGATATTATCGGTAGGATTACTAAGAATAAAGGGTACATTGGTCATAACTTATTCGAGTACAGTGAACGTGTGTTGAAATGTTTTGTTCTAGGTTTTATTTCAGAACAATGCAATTATTTTCTTTTTTTCTTCAGAAAATAATTAACTTGTTTATTGTTCAGATAGTCTTTTGACCCCCAATGCTTTTGCAAAGTTTTGATGGAAATGTAATTGTTTGTACTATTTTAAGAAAATCTGTTAAGAATGTCTGAGAAAAATGCCGAGATTTTTATCATGTTAAAGCACGTTTTTATTTTTTTAAAACTATTTCAGGTTAGTGGCATAAAGCAATTGAAGCAAACGTTTTTTAGTTGGCAGGCATAATCTCGTAGTTAAGTTGATCTTTAAAATTTGTCCTGTATATTTTGCTATAACTTCTGATTAGGAGCTGTCCATAAATGATGTCACAATTTTTTCCAATATTTTTGACTCCCTTCCCCCCGTTTGTCACAAAGTGTCACACTTCACCATACCCTCCCCCCTTGTCGCATGTCACGCTATATTACATAAACATATACTTGCAGTTCAGAAACAAAGCACTACGTCATAGATCATATTTCAAATTTTATTTTTAAACTTTAACTATGTGTTTTAATGACATTTGTGAGCAGAGGGATGTTTTCTTCTAATTGTGAATAATTTCTGCTGCTGCCATATTCTCAGAACATACCCCGAATGCCTTTTTCGAAAAGAAAGGAATATAAGTGAAAAAAAAAATCACATGAAAGTTGTTTTAGTCCCGATTAATAAATACCCTCACATTCTGGTAATTTCAAAATTTAATCTGCTGATTTTAAATGTTTCTATTTAAACAAAAATGTGTGATGTCACACTTCTTGTTACCTCCTCCCTCCCCCTTGGCGCAAACGGGCACAATTTCGCGGGCCCCCTCCCCCCCCCTCCAAGCGGCATTTGTGGACGGCCCCTTACAATGGATTTGCTGATGTTCTATACTCTAGATATTTTATAAAAGTTCTTCCAGTTTAGAGTATTTTTTTAAAAATTTTTCCTCCGTGGAGAACGAGGATCGACATGGTAATCCATTTTGTAATTTATCCGATCTTACGAACATACAAATTTTGCCTTATAACTGTCACAAAGGAAGTCAATTCAATGCGAATTACACTTTACGAAGACACTTTTATTAGAACAACTGTGCGAGTAACTGTAAAACAAACAGAAACAACGGCAACTCCAAATATAAAATAAGACACTATAGTGCAACGCAATATTAACATACATTAACAGTAAAACAGTATCAATAATTATAAATAAATAAATAAACTATCGAAAAATACAGCAGCATCGTAAGCAACTACCATTAAAAAGAATAGTAATAAAACAAAAACGATGTAACTTTGTGCAAATGATTTCTTGATCAAATAAAAATAGTTGTATGAGAAATGGAGTCAACTCATGTGCCATCACAGTCACATGACAAGAGTAACTGCTCACGTCAGTCTGTCTGGGGGCCCGATCTGCTGTACGGGGGGAGGGATGTAATGAAATTGGTCTGAAATTTTTGCCAGATCATTTTTTATCTACTAATTGAATACCCCGTCGCGTGAACGGGGTACAAAGATTCTCCCCGGCGGGGGGGGGGGGGGCGGGTCCCCCTGCTCCCCCCATTGCCGCACTCCAGCGCACGTGACCTGACATCTAACTTCACTCTATCGATATGCTGTGCTGCCCCCTCTTTTTTCTGCTGTTAGTTATTCAATGGATTCCAAAATTAAACTTGCACGAGGAATTCGATATGTATCATATGAACGCGAATTGTAGCAATCCATTTAAATAATGATTTATTGCATTCAGGCCTAGTAGTATCATGCTTTTCAATCAATTAACTCAAGATTGCTTCATTTCCGAAAATTTTCTTCCTAACCACAACACCTGCCAGCTGTGTTACGAAAGTTCATGTCCTTCTCTCACGAACTTCTAAATTCTCGTCACTTCTCGGAGCTATTATCCCTTCAGCGTTGATTTTCACTCCTTTACTTGGATGATAAATATACATTTTTACCTTCTATCTTTGCAAGAAAATTTACATGCGCTGTAGTAGCTTCTTTGATGCGCTACTGTTGAACGCTCTAAAATTTAAGGATGTGATTTCGTTATTGTATGATACTCTTTAACTAAAACATCTCTTATTTGGATGTTGACTGCTAACTGATTTATCTAGGATTTCCTTCGATGCTGAATTTTGTTTCTAATTGTTCTTTCAATCGTTAGAATTTATGTTCGTAATAAATTTTTATGTTTTGATATTGCTTTTTTGCTCCAATTTCAATTAGCTTTTGAATAGATGGAGATATAAATTTAAATTTTATTTTGTTTAAGTTTGAAATCCTTCAACAGAGCTACAAAATGTTTTTTTATATCACTTTTTCGAAATGAAATAAGATCTTTTTCTTGCGATACATTTTAAGTTTTTAAAATCCAGTACAATCAAAGCCTTTCCCTACTTTTTACTGCTGCTTTGCGTTAAAGATATATAATTTTGTGTTTTTCAAACTAATTTTTTAAAGGTTTAATCATTTTATTCTCCTAATCTATTTATAAGTTTTTAATTCATAGCCTAGTGTTGATTATATATATCTTTATAAATCGAATCGATTTTATAATACTGAATTTTATATTTTGTAAACAATTATTTGTAGCAGGGTATTAACTGTTAGTCACTGAACTTTTGTATCCCATACATAATATTATGATTTTTTACCTTGTGTTTCATAAAATATATCTTAAATTTCAGTATAATTTTTGCTAGCCGTTTTGTAGTTTGCGTCATTAATTCTCTACCCTATGGGTGCGTACATAATAATATGATTTTACATAGTAATATGATTTTTCGCGTCTCCCACTCATCATCAGTGGTTTAGCAAGTGTGAATGGCGACCCGAGCGTAGCATTATTTTTTGTCCCCTCATGATATTTCACTTTAAAAAATGGCATAAATGCACTAATGTTTTGTCCCATGGCGCCCGGAGCGCCATTCCCCCCGCCCCCTTGCCTCCTCTGGTCGCTACGCCACTGGTTTACCTTTAGGACGATTGTGGAATCGAAAAAAAGAAAAACAATATACAAAAACACATTTCTAAAACCAAAATAGAAAAAAAAAGATGTATTCTGTTAAAACAACCAGCGGGAGTGGTCTCCCCTAAACTTTCTCGTATACTCCTAACACATGTAGAGAAAACTAGAATAATAAAAGACGTCAAATAAACTTCCGTCGCAAGTAAACCAAAGTTGGAACCACGCGTGGTTTGAAGGATCAAAACAAATTCAAATCCCCTGCGCATTCTTTTGCGCAACAGGACCTGGCGAGACTCCCTAAATGTTTGCTTTCTTACAAAATCGCTCCAGAATTTGTTTTTGGCAAACTGCCAAGTTTCGGAACGTCCCTTCCTTGCACAGGCATTGCCACTAGTAGGCATGCGCAGGGAGTGAGTTTCAAAACTGAACAAGTATGCGATTATACAGACCGACAGACAGTCAACCCTTTGACGGATTTGGCCCAAAATTTTATACAGACCTACATTCATGACGATAAAACTGTGTATAAAATTTTATCCATCTGGCGTTTCAAGTTTTTGAGTTATAGCGTTCGCATGACCCCGAACATACAGACAGACAGACTTCCCGTTGACGGATTTTGTCCAAAATTTGATAGAAACCTACAAATTATGTTTAAAGACCACATACGAAATTTCATCCCCGTAGCTCTAATAGTTTTCGAGTTATCGTGTTCACAGACACACACACAGACACACACACATACAGACACACACACAGACAGACATAATTCCAAAATTGTGTTTTTCGGAATCAGGGAGGTCTAAAACGTGGAGATTCGTCAAAATCTCGAGTTCGAATTTTTTGACGATTACAATACTTTCTCTTTGTATACTTCGTATACGAGAAAGTAAAAATAAAATACCTCCTTTAAAAACAGATATATATATATATATATATATATATATATCGTCGCTTAAAAAGCAACGCCACCTGTCTCGATTTTTTGAAATTTCAAAGAGGAAGATTCAGATGAATTTTTCGCTATCAATAACGAATATATCTGGTTTTTTTTTTTTTTTTTTTTTAACGTCTGGTTGGAACATATGGTTTCATGTTCATAGCAGAATTTCTACGGAAAGGCTCGACCAACTGTCCTTTAACTTCGCCCATGTAAAGAATAGAGTCTAACTCACATTTTACAGTGAAGATTCGATCACGGGGCATTTAGCGGACTGACCAAAATTTGTTGAAGAAGAAAAAAAATCTGGGCTCACCCTGTTTCACAGAAAGCTGATAATGATTTACAAATTTCACCAATGGTTTTATTTAATAAGCATATTGCTTACATGCATTTTCGTAAAAATTGCAAGTATATTCTGGAAGATATAAAGGTTTTCTTAAAATATCCCAAAATTTCCCGCATCTTTTTTTGCTTATGACATGCAGATCAGATTGTTCTACCAAATAATACGAAACTTACAGAATACTTGACAATGTGTTAGAGAAGTATTCCATTAAACTTTGAAGTTAATACTATGAATATTAGAGGAAATATGAGTGTTTGTAGTAAATAATTTTTTTGCTGCGCATGTACGCGAGATGTAGCGTAATATTTCTTTCACAACTTCAAAGCCAGATATGTAGGCCAACTTATATAAAAATTCCAGTCGAATACCATTAAGATTTAGAACGATATCGGCCTTGCAGTGAGCAGAATTTCTGCTTCCCTCTGAGAGAAACAAAATGATGAAGGTTTTTCCATAAATTGATATTTTTTAAACTTGAATTTTCGAATAATTTTATAGAATTTGATAAAAATTGAATATGCTCTCTGAATACACAGGCATGCTTATAAATAAAATTCATAATTTAATTTGTTGTTCGACGATTACTATCCGAAGATTCATTGAACTTCAAGAAAATTATTGAAAAAAAGTGGGGAGGATTTAGGCATGGTGCTTTTAAACTGTGCGTCACGTAGAAATACTTTGCATTCGCGAAAATTCTCAAAACTTTCGTTTTCATATTCTGCAAAATTCGTAAGCAGATATGGTGAGAAAAAACACCTTAATATGAAAGATTTCATTAAAGTTGCTAAATATCTGTTTTAATTGAATTCCATTTTAGTCATTAACTAATACTCCATTTTTTAAAAAAATATGTATTAGAACTTCAGGAGCGAGGCAAGATAGAAGTTTGTATAGAAGAATAGATTTGTAGAAGTGAAATTGGACCGCAAATAAGAAAACTGAAAAAACCCGTGATTTAGAATGATATGAAAAGTTTGGTGTCGAGCACTAAAAGGCTGCGAACCGGTGTTTTATGCAAATATTTCTGTTCAAGGATCCTTTTAAATTATTTTTACACATCAGTTTCTTTTTTTAGTGATCTAGATCCTTAGCACTGAAAGCTGAAAACTAAATAAATCCATGGATGGCCACTATGATTCTATACCTCATAATTCAGAAAGCAATTTCTGGCATTCATCCATTCTGGAATATTTTATGTCCCACAAATTGTTCTGTCCTCAGTAGAACCAATGCCACTTCCCGTAACTAGATCACTAGGTCTAGATCACACGTTTTGATCGATAACTGCTCGCGACCTCTTGCGGTCGTGAATACAAAACAGGAAAGAACAAACTGACCATTAGAATGGATCCTAATCTCTTTCTTTGTGCTTAATCTTTGCATATGGTACGATTTTATTATCTGTACCTGCCTTGTCCGTGGTACACGCAGCGCACGTGTTGCATGAACTTGAGACGATGCAATTCTGTAAAGGTGAAAAAAGGGTTGTTTATTTTAAAATAGGCCTATTTTTGTGCAGTTTAAACACGAATTATTATTTTCCTTTGCTGGAAAAGGACCGA
>BGPR01016679.1:0-34046 GCA_013235015.1 Araneus ventricosus | reverse complement strand
TATCAACTGTTAATAAATAATTATTCAACATCATAGGATGTAATGAATATTTAATAATAGTTAATAAATTATTTATTAAATACGATTTATTTAATGTTACATTAACTATTAATAAATATTTATTGAATGTAAAAGAATATTTATTAAAGTTGTCTTCAAAGAAATTAAAATATTAATAGTTAATAAATCCTTCCATCAGTGTATTGGTAAAAAACAGTGACTTAATATATGTATGATATTTATTATTATTGTTATTATTATATTGTATTCATTTGTTTATTATTTGACTTACCTTTCACAATAATGAAAAAGGTATATTTAAAACTATTTTCAAAAAGCGTTAAGTACAATATATACAGGTACGCAACACGTGTTTATTTATATGAATTTAACGTAATAGATGCACAGAAAAATTAAAATAATACGTATAAGTCACTGCTACGAAACTGTATATTGAGTAAGACAGGAGACCGCCTTCCTTCTCATCCCTACTCCGTGATGTTTGCTGGATGAGAGGTGACCCAGGTAGACATCTAGCGGGGATAACTGATCGATTGATCGTTGATTCGACCGGTGATAAATTCAGGGTTATATGTATTTACTAATGCTGTATCATAAAAAAATTTAAAAAAAAATTTATCTAAAATTGAAAAAAAAAAAAAAATTAGGGGTGGATTACCCTTAACATTTAGGGGGATGAAAAATAGATGTTGTCCGATTCTCAGACCTACCCAATATGCACACAAAATTTCATGAGAATCGGGAAAGCCGTTTCGGAGGAGTTTAACCACAAACACCGCGACACGAGAATTTTATATATTAGATTTAAAAAGAATGAGTTAAGTGTTGAAATGGATGCGTTCGTTCCTTCTCTCTCTTTCCGTCTTTCTTCTTTCCATCTTGTTCTTAATGGTTACTTCTAAATCTGGTCCAAAGTGAATGTCTCCAATTTCGAATCTTATTTTTACTAATGAACAAAAATTTAACCTTCTTATTTACTCATGCTGATTTGTACTTTAGATGAAAACTGTTTCTTACATGAATTTTTGCATGTTTTCAGTCTTATTTGTTAAATATTTATAAATTTCATACATCCTGAATTTTGCCTTAAAATCTGAATTGAGGTACATCTTTAATTAATCTATCGACTAATTTTTTGCATTCCAAGAAAATTAAAGACATTTGTTTTGCAAGGTCTTTATGTATTTGAACTCTGTTCTGATTTCAGTCTTAAGACTTGGAATGTTTTCCATGTTTTTTTTTAATACCATGCAGTTCCTCTAAGCATTTGTTTGTGTTATTCATAGAAAAATACAACAAATTTCATTTCTCATCTGGTTTTCCCTAAGCATTAGTTGACATTTGAATGCTGAGTTTGAGTTAATCTGATATTTTAATGTTTTAAATTAAATTTAGGCTAATGTTTTATTATACTGGAATTTGTTAATTTCCAGAATAATAAAACTTTAGCCTAAATTTAATTGTTAATTAAATTTGTTATGTTAATTTACACACACTGTACAGCATGAATTATGCCTTCAGGAATTATAGATGCTGGCACTTTTTGAAAGAAAATCTCTTACTCTAGAGTTAGTCACCTTAATGAAATAGGACTATCTGTTTCTTCCTAATTTCCCTATCTGATCATCTCTCGTTATGTGCACAAAAAATTTCTTTTTAATGTAAAAAAGCATTGAATATCATTTTGTATTGCATTTCATTAATGCAGAAATTTTGTTTATTCTATTTTTATAAATCTCGAGAATTTTTTGTTGACTATGCATATTTTTCTGCATTCTGCTTAAGACTTTTTTTTTTTCTGTGTTGAAAAATACAATATAAACATAAGACAATTCACATAATTGTAAAATGAAAATGATGCAGTGTATAGTTTGTGTCATTAGTAAGATTTACTATCATCGATGTGCAGCACTTTTCGCAAAGATTAGAAAGAATTTTTAAGTAGTTTTGATTAGTGCATGTAACATGTGTAGCAGATATTAATACTATTTTTTCCTCCAAGGAGGAAACTGAGACCGGTAAACTCCTACGATCTATGAGTGCAGTTCAACGTCCTATTGACGAAAAAATAAAAGCTGCTTCAATTCAGCTGTATCCTGGTGCAGAACTTCCAGCAGATGGGGATGAAGATTCTAGGTAACACAAAAATATTTTTGAATAATTTAATTTTTACATCATTCTTAGGAAGAATGTAAATGTATAGGCAACTTTGTATATCTGACTCAGTTTCATAGCAGATATGAAAGTCTTTCTCGCTTTGATGTATTTGTGGTCAGTGTATGCCATTTAAAGTTATATTAACACAAAAACAATTTTGGTTTTATTTTAATTCTTAAATTCCTTAAAGTGATGATGAAAATGCTGAAGATGAAGAAAGTGACTATAGCGATGGAAATGAGGAAAGTGATGATGAGGATGAAGAATTTGATGAAGGCGATGAATCTGGCAGTGAATTCAGTGATGATGAAAATGATACCGCTTCTAATGAAAAATCAAAAACTAAAGGAGATAAGAGAAAGGTAAGAAGAAAAAAAAATATTGAAGGACATATCTATTGTAATGGAGGTCTATTAGAAAGGATATAATTGTATTTCTCTGACTGTTAGTTACAGCTACTAAATCTTTTTTTTTTTTTTTATGAACAGGTAACCTTTGCTGATGATGAAAATAATTCAGATCAAGGTTTTAGTGACGGTGATAAGAAATTAGTTAAAAAGAAAAGAAAAACTGGAACCAGTTCTAATGAGGAAATGGATGGTATTGAAATAGGTTTGTGGTTTGTTTCGTATATGTATTACAAAGTTCCCATATTCTTGAATTACTTTGGTGTAAAGTAATCAAAAGACGAAGAAAGCTTAAATTACATTTTCTAAATTGTTTATTATATTAAATTTTTCAAATACAGATTATATTACCTGATAAATTTACTTTATTGATATTGCACTTCCTGTACTTTTAATTTTTTTGAAAAATATGTGAATAAAATACATAAGTTGTTACTTACTATGGGTTATTATTATGTTGAAAAAATAGTTTAATGCATGCATAAGCTTTTTTTTCTTCAGAAAGTTATAAGAATTGAAGAATCGGGGAATTTTATGAACATTTTTTATGAAACTTGTTCTTATAGTTTAGAATTTTATTACTGAAATTTAGTTTGACATTAAATCAGTATATTCAAATTATAGCAAAACATAATTGTAAGACTTTGGATTTTTAAAAAAAACTTTTAGGCTTTAATACATGTTGTAATGCAATAAAGCAGTGTGATACAAGATTCTGTTTTGCTTGTTAGATTAAATGTTATGAATAGCTTTTGACAGAAAAATACCTACTTCTCATCTTAGGTGGAGCAAAATGGAAAGAAAATTTGGTAAAAAGAGCTGCAGATGATTTTTATGAGAGACAAAAGCAAACAGTTAGCCTTCAAAGACTTGTTTATGGTCAACGTAAGCATATTTTTTGTTATTGTTTGTATTTTGATTAAATAAATTCTGTTTCTGCTAGTTTATGTTCATCATGAAGATAATGATGTGTATAAAATGAAGAGTATTGCTGTAAAAAATTATAGAGGTAAAGCTATTCACCTCTAAATTTTTGTGGTTTTTAATTTTTGATAGTTTGGATGTTTCACTTACATATGAGCATATAAATATGTACAGATAATTCCTGTAGAGCACTGTGATGTGTTCTTTGGTTTCACATTTTGCTTTGAAGCCTACAAGTTGTGCATAGAATTAAAACTCTGAGTTGAATATAAATGTTTTTAAAAAATCAATATTTGATGAGGCAATGTTGTAAAATGATTATGGTGGTGAGTAAAAACATTATTCATTGCTGGTATTTTTTCCTTTTAACTACAATCACTTTATAATTATATCCAAACAGGATATAGAACCTCAATAACCAAAATCATTGGGATAATGGATTCAGCATGTGAAATTATATTAATTTAGCAAAGGAAACCATTGTGTTTGAAGTGCTGTCTTCATAGTTTCAAAATTATTGCTCATAATACTAATATATTTACATCTCTTTGAAATGAAGTGTAGCTTTTCTAACAGCTGTTATTAACAATCATCTGACTCCAGTTCTCTTGGATTTTTATTTATTTTTACTAAACACATACAATTTTAAAACACATTCATACTTTTTTGAGCTTATTTCCATTTTCAAAGAAAGTTATTCAATTCAGTACCTTCATCCTATGTGTATTGAAAGTAGTGTACTATTATTTTAGAGTAATTTTGAATAAATTATAATTTTAAAATGTCTATCAAAATCCACAGGTCAGACCGTTCAAGGGTCAGATGAATCTGATTCTGAGGATGAAATAGGAGGTTTGTTCCGTTTAGCAAAGCATGAAAAAGAAAAGAAGGATTTACAAAGTGATAATGCTATGGATTGTTCAACATTCATTACCTCTGTACAGAGAAACTGGGAAGATGAAAATGTGAGTCATATTTTTAATAGATATTTCTTTTCTCAGCTACATAACCCAACACTGTGCAGTGGTGTATATATATATATTTAACAGTTAAATAGTAAATTAATTTGCTTCTTATAGTTTTGATTTGAAGTAGGATACCTTTTTCATAAAAAAAATTTAATTTAACATACAGCTTTTTAATTAGGTAATGTGATTTCAAAATTATTTTTTTTAAATAACTTTTCTGGAAATCCCTATACACTTTTTTTATAGATTTGCACAACTGCAGTTGAAATATCAACTTGTGCTGTGTAATGTTAAAATACATATATGTAGTTAGTATTCATTTTTTTCTTTTTGCTTGAAAGAATTTTGCCCCTGTGTTATGAAATGCAAAGATTAATTTCTCACAAGTTTAGAATTTTGAGAACGAATGGCAAGATTGCGTTGTGATGATTAGACCTTGTTATTTATTTTGAAACTGTGTTGCATCTTTTCCTATTAAAAACAAATTGAAATTTTAATTTAAGAAATTATTAATTCTTTGTTAATCTTTAAAATTAAATTTGCATTGTAAATTTTATAAATTTGTTAAGAATGCCTGCTGTACTCAAGCATTATGTTCCACCTCTACAAAACCTTCACTTAAAAAATATATTGAGAGTTAAAGTCACATAAAGTCTGAAATATTGAAAGAAACACAAAGAATAATGACACTTTGCACATTCTAGTAGCATGTATTGTTAATATATTTGTATTATTCTTAATATAGATTGGGTTCATTTCAGACTCTCGCTGTTGATTTAACTCAATAATATATATATATTTTTTAGTTGCATGGGGGTGTTCCAAGAGGGTGATGTGTTCTGATCGCAAATGTTTTGAGAAGCCCCAAATTTAAATTGCAAAAACCCCTTAAGAATTTTTTCTGGCATAATAAACATTCTTAAATGTAAATTCAGAAAAAAAGGGGGGGGGGGGGGGTATTTTTTTTTAAATTTGTGAAACTTTTCTTATTTCTAACCAGGGTTACTATATTAACCTTTTTTTTTAGGGCAAATTTGTGAAGTCTAGTCTTTTTCAAAACAGCTTGGCCTTAGAAATTTTGATGTGGTCTTATTTTTTGGAGGGATGGAGGGGAGTTCATTTTCATCCACTTTTTTAGACTTATTCTTTTAATAATTGCTGTGTCTATATACATTTTCATTCTGTTTATATGGCCAGCAACCATAAAATCATCTGATCTAACAAATTACTGGTAGTGACAGTTCTGCAAAATTACAAAACATCTCTTACCTTTTCTTTGACTGAATTGGAAGGAGTGGGCATCAAATGCAATTTGCTCATATATGTGCTGATCATCTACAGAAGAGATTTTAAAAATATTTTCGCTTGCAGCTTCATTTGGGACCAAGAGGTTTCTCAAATATTAAGGTGCATTAAATAATGATATAAAATAACCTGAACTTCTTTACATGAAGTAGTGTTTGCACTGACATGTTAAATTTTATTTTCCATTTTATTTTCATCAATTTACTCTTACATCTGTTACCTTATTGAGATTCCGTTTAGTGAAAAGTAAGACTTTCTGTACAAAGTCAATGTTTCCATTAAACTATTCAAGTTTGGCCTTTCTTGGCTTTATCTTTTAAAAAATTAATGTGGCATTATTTGTTGTTTTGATTTAGTAGCCCTGTTTAGAAAAAAGTAATTAATTAAATTACTTTTAAATCACTCACTGAAGTATTCTGAATCTGATGTATTGATCTTGATAACAGATATTTTACTTATTAGTGGGGGGGGGGAAATCTTGGCTGTATAAATCTAAAATATATTTTGTTGTATGTAGGTTTCCTTCATTTTAATTAATGAGCTGATAAACTGAAATGTATTGATTTTTATTCCTTGTTCTATTAGGAACATTTGGAAACATGTTGTATTTAAAACTTTCAGAAATTTTGTAAAAATATCGCATGTCTTTGGCTCTTAGGGTCCTTTTGCCTACGGTATATTTTTATTGGTTTCATAACAAAAAATAGAATTTTCTGAATGAAATTTGAAATTTGGGTTATTAGTCCTAAATTTGATTGTTTCTAATTTAATTGAGTTTTGAACTCTGAAAAGTTTTAAAAGTAAGCTTAAAACAGCAAAAATGTTAATGAGTTCATAGTTTTTTCATGGAAGTTTTATACTTCCATGCAGATACTCTAACACAATATGTATTTAGATATGTAAACTTCTTATCCTATAAGCAGTTGTTCTCAGGAGTCATCACTCTATCCAGGGATTGAGATAAAATGCTAAATTTCACTCTCAGTGCAAAAATTTGACATAAATAGTTTAAAGGGAATTTAGGAAATTATATTAAAATTCCATTTTAAATTCTGTATAATTATTCAGTATAATTCTGTATCATATTTTCTATTCTTGACAGCGGGTTCTTTTCGTATATGAACTCTCCTCTTTTCTCAACTTGAGTAGTTAATGTTTATGACATTCATATTCATGTTTCATTAATTATTGTTCCTTAATGTTTATCATAGGAATTACAAATGATAAAAGATTGTTTTGTAACTGGTAAATGGGATGATAATGAGGATGCTGAACATCTGCTTAATGAAGATGATGGTAAGTTAACTTCTGAAAATCTTTGGTGTGCTTTCCAAATGATTAATTCTGGTGGTCTTCTAATTATGTAATGATTTATTTATCTTTCCCAGACGAGCTATATGGAGACTTTGAAGATCTTGAAACTGGAGCTGTACATAAGGGCAAGCAAACTGTAAATAAAGACTCAGAAGGTGCGTATGTGTGATAATTACTTTATTTTCAAATTGTAAGAGTATAGTGTAATTCACTTCATTTTTTGCTGAAAATTCTAATTATTTTTATTCACTGAAACTAGGAATTATATCTTATTTTCTATTTAAAAAAATGATTATTCTGCATAACAAGCTAATTAAATTCAGTGAATATATTGTTTTCTGACATTTAAACAGGAATGAATTTTTTCTTTTAGTGAATTCCTTTTTATGATGCTAGCCGCTGTGATTTTTAACTATTCTAAATACATATGTATTTTATTGTGTTATTTCCATCAATTTTTAAAAATTGATTTGCAATTATTTCAGGGGAAAGTGATGAAGATAAGGAAAATTCTGAAGCTGGTGAAGAACCAGAGACTGAAGAGGTAAAATCGCAGAAAGAAAAAACATTGCAGGAAAAAAGAATGGAAAAAAAGAAAAAGCTTAAAGAATTGTTCAATCAGCAATTTGATGATTCAAAAGACCGAACCTACCATGATGACCTCAAAATGGAAGCAGATGCTCAGGGAGAAGTATGTGTATTTAAGCTGATATTTTTTTGAAATATTTTTTTACCTGAATTTTATATTTCTTTCTGTGATGTGAATCCATAAATATTCAGAGACAGTTCTTCTTTGTTCTTATTTTATAATTTTATCTGAATTTATTTCATTTTACTTTTCCATTTGCATAAGATATGAAGATGAATCTTCTTTTTAATCCTAAGACTTTAAAAAATAATTTTGATTTGAATTTTTCATAAAAGATTAGTAATCATCTAAGAAACATTATTATTTTTTCATCTGTTAATTGAAATGTTATTTTATCCAGTTAAAAAAATTCTCAAAACTAAGATGAAAGATTGTCTTAATATTAATGAAGTATTAAAATAATAATTGTGAACTTCTGTAGACAATTAGAAGAGTCCAATTAAATTAGTTTGAAAAAAAACTTTCTTCTAATGCTATCTTCTGATAATTGTATTATGAAGATGAATTTATATGTGACATTTATATTTATTTATATGTAACGTGACTTATATCTCAAATCATGTTACAAATTTTTTCATTTTTAAAAAAAAAATTTTTTAACACTGGTTTTTATATGTCAAGGAATTTGAAAAATTGGTATACAATTATTAGGAATTAATTTTTAGGATAATGTATTGAGTGTTTTTTTAATTTTAAAGGATAAAAGTTCCCTATCTTTATATGGTAGTTTGTTAACAGACTTTAACCCTTCTTTGCATGATGGTGGAAATTTCCATCATAACATTGAATGCCCAAAAATTATATAAAAGAACAAGTTCACTTTAAGTTGATCGTGTCTGGATACCTTTTTAATGTCCATTGCATAAAAAAAAAACATAGCTGTCAAAAATAAGCAAGTGTCACTATCAGTAAAACGAGCTTGAAGTTGTCATTCCGCTGTTTGTTGTAGTTGAAATAAACGTATGATTTCGTTTTTAATTTTGTTTTATTATATTTGAGTTTCTATTGCTAAAAAAGTGATGTGGATGAAAGGTTTGTAACATGTGTTTCTGTTATTTTTAGAGCAATTTCTGAAAAAGTTTGTGTTTAATCTAACTTTGCATGATGATGGAAATTTCCATCATATTGTTTTTTGCTAAATTTATACTATAAATATATACTAAGATTTTTTTAACCATTTTTCCTTTAATTTTGAACATGAATTATATCACCTTGATTTATTTCACCAATAAAGAAAAAATCATGCAAAGAAGGGTTAAAAACAGTTCATCAAATTACATTAAACAAATAATATTTTTTCCTCAGAATTTTAATCCGATTGTTAACTATTTATGACATCAATTAGAAAAATATTTTAATTAGTTCTTTAAAAGTAGTAGGATGAAAATAAAATTTGTACATTTAGGGGTATAAAAAATAATTTCTGAAAAGCTTTTTAAAATTAATAGTTTCTGTAATTTGAGGTAAAATGTTAATTACTATTCTTGTGTATTTCTGTTGAAAGTAAATATGCTTAAATGCCATTCTTTGCCCCCCCCCCCCATGCAAAGATATCATGAATAAATAGATTAAAAAAACATATTTTGTCTGAAAATTTAATATCTGAAAAAATAATAATAGAAATCTATATTTCTGGAAATGTTCTAAATTTTATCCCTTAAAAAAAATTTTTTTTTTAAACCTCTCCATTCTTCAGTTTTTATTTATTTATTGTTTTTCTTAGTTCAAAATGTATTCTACTGAGTGTTTTCTATGGATATTTTGTGAATGATGAAATAAAACTAGTAACTTTATTATTTTTCATAGTTAAACAAAACAGAGTTTGAAGGACTTGATGATGACGTTAGAGTTCAGTTTGAAGGATACAGGCCTGGTCTTTATTTGAGGATGGAAGTTGAAGGAATGCCATGCGAATTTGTTAAAAATTTTGATCCATCCTATCCTGTAATTGTCGGTTCCCTTTTAAAAGGTGAAGAAAAAATGGGATATCTTCAGGTATTTATTTTAAAATGAATATTTCATTGCATTTATTTTTAATTATTAGTTAAATTTAAGAAAAAGAACTACAATATTTTTACAATTTTTGAAAGCCTTGTGAATATTTTTGGTATTTCTGTTGCATTTGTCTTTAAAGTGTCTGATTTTTCAATTACAATATTATTATTGCCATACTGGAATGTAAATTTGTTTTCATAACACTTCACCTTTCATTTAATATAGTTATCTGTAAAATGTATATATGATGTAATATTTATACAGGATGATAATAAGAGAATGCTTCAGCTTTGAAAGTCTATATTTCTGAAAATGTTCTGAACTTCAATTGTTTAGCAGAAGTTGTTTTTAGGAACATCCTTCATCTCACTAAATACTACAAAGTTTATTGCTTGCTGTCATTTCACATCAAGATAATCTAATCACCTGTAATTTGTTACTGAAGATATCAAGTGTTTTTTCCTCCGCTACCAACTAGCATTGATAAACTCAAAAGGTAACTGCAGCCATCCAAACTATTACCCTAAATGGGCTTCAAGGAGTGTGCAGTGAGTTTGTATACCAAGTTAATATTTTTGGAGTTTCTCAGTTTATGTCTTGTGGAACATTTATGAATTTATGCTATTTAACAATATTAATTTGAAAGTGATTGGTCAACTAAGCTTGTAAAGGAGGGAAAATGTGTGTTTTCTGGTAATCACCGTGTAAAATTAACGGATGAAAATTCGTAATTTTTATTTTTTAGATGTATATTTTTTTTTAACTTTAACAACTTCCTTCATTAAAAGGTTTATTAAAATTAACTTGAAATATTATGCAAATATAAGAAACATTCGTAACTTTATCTAGGCTCGCATCAAGTGTCATCGTTTCTATCGAAGAAACTACAGAAAATTAGTTCTCAAAAGTGGAGACCCTCTGATTCTATCGCTAGGATGGCGTAGAATTCAAACTGCCCCAATATACCACATGGTGGATCACAATATGAGGTGCAGATTTTTGAAGTACACTCCAGAGCATTTACACTGCATGGCTACTTTTTGGGGTAAGTTTTCAAAACTGTTGCTTAATTATTTATTGTATAACTTTGCATATGAGTATCAAAATTTCTCATTGAAAAAAACTTACATTTCAGGACCAATAACTCAGCAGAAGGCTGGAATTGTTGGAGTCCAAACTGTCAGTGAGATAACAGTAAGTGCAGCTATTCTTCACTTTATTGATCTGGTGTAGCACGACCAAATCTGACTGTTCTGCCGTTCAAATGCATGTTTCTAATATCTAATTGATTCTTCATTAGATCATCATTTGTGTTCTGAATTTCAGTTGTTTGGCAAGAGTTGTTTTTAAGAATATCTTTCATCAAACTAACCCCTGTAATTTTTTTATGTAAGAAATCATGTATTTTTTCCTGCACTACAGTCACTTTGTTGTATATTTATGGTATTAATCAAATGTGTTAATTTTTCTCTGCCATTTAGGTACAATTGATTTATTTTCTACAATGTTTATTATTATCATGCCTTATTTTTGGCCTTTGATGATATTAGAAGAGAACATAATTTTGGCTGTTTAAAAAATGAATATATATTGCATATGAATGGAACTGACATGAACATATATACATTGCAAAATCTGTCAACTTCTGTTTTTACTGAAATCTTTATTTGTTTAAAAAATAAGTACATGATTTTATTCTGTTTTTAGAATAACAGAATAGAATTCAGTCATTAAGGAGAAAGGTTTTATGAATGTCCCAAACTGAACCTGTGATATAGAATAGGAACTATTTCCTATATTTGTCACCAAGTTGGGGATCATAATCACTTTATGATTTTTAATATCATTATTGAAGAATTACAGTGCAAAAGTATTAGAAACATGAAGGTCTATTTGCTTTAATTAAGATTTCTGATGCTTTTTTTTTGCAGTCAGACTTCAGGATTGCAGCTGTTGGAAGTATTACTGAAGTAAATCATGTGACTAATGTGGTAAAGAAACTGAAACTTAAAGGATATCCCCGTGAAATATTTAAGAAGACAGCCTTCATTAAGGTAATTGCCAATTGCATTTTTATCCCATCCTGTTCTTAAATAATGTTTATGTTTGAAATGAATACCTTTTTATTTTAAAATTTATTTAACTTTTTTTTCTTGTTTTCTTTATAATTCCTATTACAAAAAATTCTGTATTTCATTTCAAAATATTCCTTCTGTTTCCTTACCTTTAACATGCCTTTGCATAGTTATGTTTTTGTCTGTAACATGAGCCTGATGATTAAATACTAATGAATTGTATTCATTAGTATTCTAATGCTAGATTTCTGATGTTCAAGAATACGATACTTATATTTTCATTTTATTTCATACCTGTGTTTCAGTCCTATTTATTGATTTCCAATATTTAAGGAGGTAGAAAGGGGTAAAAGTCCATGGAAGTCACAAGTTGTTAATTTTGTTTTCAGGCTTTTCTTGTAAATGACATCGGGGTTTCTCAAAAAAAGAAATTTTTCTTTTTATTTGTCTTCATATACTAATTTATATTTTTTCCTATTTTAATATTATAAAAAGCCACTTATCTAGATAAAAATGTAGTTTCATTATATTTATAAGACAGTTGCAACAATAAGGGATGTTGTATTTGAATGTGTTTTTGGAAAATTGTTCATTGTTTAAAAGTTTTTATCTGTTATTAAATTTTTGGAATGGCTTTCTTTAATAACCATGGTTTTTTTTATATTTTTCTTATTTTAGGACATGTTCAGTTCTCCATTAGAAGTTGCCAAATATGAAGGTGCCTCAATTAGAACAGTTAGTGGTATTAGAGGACAAATAAAGAAAGCACTACGAGTAAGTTACTAATGATTTAAGAAAGTAAATCGATACAAAAAAAAATCTTTTGTATTATTTTGTGATTTTTTTAAACCAAAGTATATGCATATCATCGCATTAAAACAATATCAAAATGAATTAATTGCATGACAATTAAAAGAAATTATTTTAATCCCCATTTTATGTGATACTTAAAACTAAAATATCAGTATATTTCTGATTCTCACATTGTTTACTAGCGTCCTTTGGTAATGGACTTGTTATCAGGCAAATTTATTTTGTGTGTGTTCATTTTCAATTAAGCCTATTATGCTTGCTGAATGCTTGATCTTCATGGTTCCGTTAGCAAAATAAACTTCGAATTGGGATAGATATTTTACTTATATAATATCTTTTAGAAGCATTAGACCTATTCTATTCATAGTGTCCATGTTCCTCCTTAATTACAAGTTTTGATATTGCTTAAAATTTCAGCTTTAATAAAAAAGAAGTGAAAAAGTCAACTAATCCAATAATGTGCTGGCAGAATTGACTTGCTGGCTTGTAAAAAGTATAAGAAAAATGAGTAACATCATTCAGCATCATAATTATTTGTGTGCTGCCAAATGTGTTTTAGAATTTGCTTACAATCTTAGAGAGGGATTTTATTTACAGATTTACTAAAAATATTCAATACACTACAATGAAAATGCAAAATTTTAAGCTAACAGAAGAAGAATGTATTTATATATATATATCAGATTATGTTACAGGAAAGTACGGCAATTTTTTTAAATGGACAAATTATATAAAATAATAGATAAATAAAGAAACTAATTACTGAATTCTGAAGCCTTCTCTTTAAATATTTCAAAACTAAATAAAAACCCATCAAATAATAAATAATGAACAGCACATTCATACCTTAGTTTTTGACAATGGAAGAAAACATGCAATTAAATATTTGTGGAAACAATGAAAATGGTTTGAATTCCATTGCAACATTGAAAAGCATTTTTGAAAATTATATTTTTTAAAAATTGTTAAAATAAGGAGAAAAAAATCGCCCAAATTTAAATTGTTTTCATTGAAAAGAGGATTTTTAAAATTTTAAGATGGTGTAAAAGTCGGTTTTCATTCAGTAATATGTTTCAAAGTTATTGGCGATAAATGCCAAAATTTTGCTTGTTTTATAATCAATCAAAAATATAATTAAAATAAAAAAAAAAACGAACAACAACTCCGAGTTGCATTTTGTCTCCTACCAAAGCTTATCTGTACTGAATTTGAAAGCCAATGGTCTACCTTGTTGGCTACCAACAGACAGACACATATTTGCTTTTATTTGTATTAGTTTTGTGATTTTATTAACGGTGCAAATTCTTTCTTTTCTCCTCTCCTGCTTTAAGGTTCCTCCTGGTGATTTCCGTGCCACTTTTGAGGACAAAATTCTAATGAGTGGTAAGTGAAAGTGTATTTATTTTGAATTTTTTTTAAATTAGAGTTTTTCTTCCATATGAAATTTCTCTTATGTTGCCAATTCTTATTAATGAAAGAAGCTGTTTATTCTAGTTAAATTTGGAAAAAAAAATCATACAGAATTTTTGCTGGTTGCCCTGCTAATTATTTTTCACATTTGTTGTTTGCAAATTTGAAACGGGAGAGGGGATGCGAAATTGGAATTTTCTCACATTTGTGAATTTAGATGTGAAACAGCATTGTTCCTTTATCCAGTAATACATACCAAAAGATTTTGCATTAAATATTATTTGTTGTATTTACTAATAATTTGTAAAATTGCCATGATAGCCTGGTAAGTGGCCACATAACAAGTCCACTTATTTATGATCATAATGGCGTAAAGTCTAATCTTGATTTTTCTGCATAATCATTATCTTATTGCAAAAATCGTCCGGTGGGTGTACTGTGAAAGCAGTCAAACAAGCTGGATAATGGAAAATGGCGTTTTATTCCACGAATAGTCCAGAAAACTTGAAACACAAGGTAACAGGAAAAACAACACTTGTGTTACTTAGTAACACAAGCAGACAGCAAATCACTAATAATAACAGAAACAGCACTAACAGTAGCATTCAGCATCTAACAGCTGACCAATTCGCACTGCTATCAACACTCCAAACTGTTTCATTTCAGCCACTTGGTATTTATAGCTTTTCTGACAGGGCATGGCATCTCGCAGAATTCTCCATTCCTCTGTTCCTAGTAGAGATAGGGTTATAATTCTTGCATTTTCTATAAGCTTCATTTTATTGCCAAGTCCGGGGTTCATTGGCTTGACCCTTAATAAAAGCCTTTGTTAGTGTCTCTTTCCAACCATAAGACTAATATGGCAGGGGAGCAAAATTAAAGGTTTGTAACAAAATGTATGGAACTTCTGCATGTTAAATTACTAATATAATAGCCCAGATCTGTCTCTTGGTAACGCTCTGACGTCACCAACAATAAAACTCGCGCCATAACACTGTGAGACATTAAACAGCATTATTTCATTGTTAGAGAGCCTAAATTTCAGTAATTTTAAATTTAAAAGAGTAATTGTCGTTCTAATTTTAAATTGAATAGCTGTAAAATAGTGAAATAAAATTTTTTATCGATTTATATAAAATTTATCTCGCTATGATCAATATTTCCTGAGAAATTTTAAATTATATTAATCGTATATTTCATATTAATTTCCATTTTTTAATAGAAAGTAGTAAATCACATGAGTGGTATATCATGTGTGCGATATAGTTTGGACGCCACGGTGCGTCTGATTAATTATTGCAATCTTGATGGTATAATTTGATAATATTTTTTGACAATGTTAAAATTTACATAAAGACATTTGAAGTACAAGGAAAATTGTTAAACAATGAAAAATACTTCACACGGAATGTTGTTTACCAAGAGGTTTTTTGAATAAAGAAATATGTAAATAAAAAAATATTTCCTGTCATAAAACATGTTTATTTTATTTGTTTTCAATAATTGTTAAACATTTCTCTCGCATGTATATCTATTTGAACACGTCAAATTTGATGGGAAATCTCTCGAATAAAGAGGCAATTTGCACCCGTCATGGTATGACGGGTGTTTTTCTTGTCTCTTAATAATTCCTATGTATGAGTTTTTAATATTCTTATGTTGATATGGCTTGAAAGTTTTAAAAATAAAACACTAACTTATGCCATTTTAACTCATGCCAACAGCCCTCGTGTAGTTTCGGAAGAGGGGAATCTAGCAAGTCAAATCATTTTTATGGCTAAAGAAGGCCTTCTTAAACTGGATTGTGACAGTAGAATGGTGTAGGACAGTTTTTGATTTGCAGAAAATTTTACAGTGTTTTGTTCTTTCAAATTCTCTAATTTTTATAATTAAATATAGCTAAGAAAATTATCTTGACTTTACAAATTCACTAAAACTCTCCGAATAATTGTTTTACATGAATTTTTTCCTATTTATCATTAATTAGGGCTTACTTTTTTGTTTATATTCCAATGTTGGCATTATGATATTTTTTTGATAAAAATGGTGAGTAGAAAAATGTAAAATGCCCCTGGTCTACAGAATATTCAAAATGATAATACAAAATATTTTCCAAATTTTTTTAATATCAAAATGTTGAATTCTATTTAAAATTAGTTTTCTTCTATTGTTTCAAACTTAAGTATATATCAGTATACAAAGAGATATTAATCACAATGTATGAAATTTGGCTTTTCTTAGGATTTACAACTAATTAATTTGCTGAAAAATATTTTTTGGGGGGATAGAATGGAAGGGAGATAGATTGTTTCTGAATGTTGTGTGAATATTTTTTTTCTTTCTAGGATACATTATTTTTTAAAGGCCGATTATTCAAGGCTGTATATATTGGTTAATTAATTGCAAAATTCTTTATTTAGATATTGTATTTCTGAGAACCTGGGTGAAAGTTCCTGTTCCTCAGTTTTGCATTCCAGTGAAATCATTACTTTTACCACCTGAAGAAAAAACAAAATGGCAAGGCTGTAGAACTTTGGGTCGTCTTCGGTTTGAGAAAGGTCTTCAAGTATCTGTTTCAGAAGATTCTAAATATACTGTAAGTAAATGTTTGTAAATAATATAATGAAAAAAAAACTACCTTGTATAGATTTCTTTCTTTCAACGTTTTTATGCCTATTATTTTTAGTGAACTACATTTTTTTACAAAAATAAGAATTTGAGTTTAAAAAAATGAATGTTAGATACATTTTGAGAGTGAACTAAAGAGGCATTTTACATGTAAATTCTTGCTATTAATGTACTTTATTCTCTTAGCATGTATGTTTGGAGTTTTCTGGAAATAATTTTAAATTCTAAGTGTCAATTTTTTAGCAAGATGCAGTGAAATATGCAGAATTTACTATTTGTGTGTTATTATTTAGAAAACAAGGACTGGAAATATTAGAAATTGTGGAATAAGTTTTGAATACTCATAAACTGATTATTTATAAGAGGATTACATGTACAAGATCTAAATTCGGTTAATTCATTTACTGAATATACTTCTGTGTAGTATCTTTGTGTGTAGTCATTGAATAAAAGTCTTTTGATAATAGTAATTCTGTTATAGTGATATCACTTGAAAGTTGAACAGTTTGCTTGTTATTGTGAAAGTAAATGCATAGACTAAGTAATAACAAATAAAGGAAGTCTAAAGCATTTATAAAGACATAGAAAGCCTTTATTCAATATTATAGTTTTAGAGTTTTTTTTCATATTAATTTGTTAAAATAATGAAATTGATCTAGTTTGAGGTTTAAAATTTTTAACCACTAATCACATCTAAAGTAATCATGTAATTTATCTAGGATTTTTTGTATTCAGCAATTCAACAGAATTTCTAATAATTTGCCTTTTCTTTAATAGCCCATTGAAAGGAAACTCAGGTCATTTGCTCCTTTAGTGGTTCCTAAAAACTTACAGAAAGCTTTGCCTTTCAAAGATAAAATTATTCATAAAGAAAAGAAGAAGCAAGATCCTGAGAATGAAAGGATAGCTGTAATTAAAGAACCACATGAACGAGAGGTAAGATATGTTTGTAGTTAAATCTAACTGATTTAACTAATATATATATGTAAGATAATGGTCTCTAAGTGTTAGGAGATTCCAGAATTGTAAAATACATGAATTCAATTTCTGTTCAATCAAGAATTTTCTATAGATCTGTTGAATGATTAAAATTGCTCTCAAAATACTCTCACGGCCATTTTAAGGAGAGAGTAAAAAATATGTATCTTGGTCGTAGTAAGACCATATCAAAGAATGTGAATTCCTTCTTGCAATTCTTGGGTAAAAGATGGAATGCATCTAATCTGCTGAATTAGTGCATTCTTCTTGGGGAAAAAAAGTAAGATTTATTGCATGTATGTGTATGTTAAATCGTTTTAAATTTTCTTTTTCTTAAACTATATTATCAATAGTTTTTGGAAGCAACTTTTATCACCTTTATGTTGAAAGTTTAAATTAATGGGATATTGTTTCTTTCTGATTTTTTTAACAACTGATGCTTTCCCAGTATTTTATTTTAATGCTAAGATCCTTGTGGGTTTTATTATCGATTTTAGAGTACACTAAATTCTAAGAAATAATGGCAGTCATAATAATTGTTTAATGAATGAAAATGCTAAATGTAGTTAATATGCAAAATAGGAAGCAAGTCTAAAACTGATTGAGAAAGAGAATTCACTTGTTCTATTTGTTTAAGTAGAGAGTTCTTAAGTAGACAAAAATGGCCAACCTTAAATATTTTGAAGAAATTAATTGATAGACTTTTGTAGCAAAGTTTTAGTTTCATGAAGAATATAAAAGTTAACTGTATCTTGTGATTCTCTCTTGAGATTTATTTCTGGCTTCTTTTTGTCCAAATAACACTTTGACCTTTTTCTTGGGAATTTCTTCAGTATAGATTGCTTGTGACAAAAAGGGATAATATTTACGTCTGCATTTTTAAAATGACTTAATGAAGAAAAATGATTCTGTGGTCCTAATAAACAGGATTAAAAAATGATTAGTTTAAGAGATGCAAAATAGAATGTTTGGATTGATTAGCAGTGGAATATGTGCATGCTTTCTTTACTGAATAATTCACATTTTCTTTTGATCTGGTACAAATTGAGCACCAGACTTATATATTCGGCAATTATGGAGAAAGTGAAATATTTTTTGGTATGTAATTGGTAAGGAAACTGATATATAGATGGCTATGGATAAAGGCCACTGTTGATCACATTACATGTGAGTGCACTTGCTGATGACTTTATGCATCATCATCAGTTGCAATCAGAATGTACTAGTGTCATGATTTGCTCCAAGCAGCATTGACTAGAATGGGCAGACAGACCAGTCTTCTCTGTGCTTGTTGTGAAATATCCTTTCTCAAATTATTATCTAAAATCATGTTTTCTTTTTCCAGGTTTCCAAGGTGCTAAATATGTTAAAGACTGTTCATCAAATGAAAGTTAAGAAGGAGAACAAGGCAATGTGGTTACGAGCTCGAGCTCATCGTAAGGAGAAGCGCAAGGAAGAAGCTGTTCATCATAAAAAAGTGCAAGAGATGAAGAAAAGGATACTGAGGAGGAAACCTAGTAAAGCACCTGATATGTGATAAATATGTGATATTTATCTTTGTAAATAGGACTTTAATAAATTGCTTTATTTTTATTTGTGTATTTTAGTACATTTTTGTAACTTAAATGTGCTTTTTTATGTTATGTTGTTGCTCAGCATAATTTATATTATTGAACTGGTGCTTTATCATGCCACTGACATTTTTAGATGATTTAAAGTAGATTTGTAAGTTTTCTTTCCAACTTGTTTAGTAAATTACTTTATAGGACACTTTAAGAGTTCTAAGAAAAATTGGCACCTTACTACAATGCTGTAGCTCTTTAATCCTACAAGACGAAGACCATCATTGTAAAGTGCAAGAAATATTCACAAAAATTCTTTCATTACTTGTTGAATGTTGATAAAAAAAGTAGATAAAATTTATTGTTTCAAAACTTAAGTCATATTTAAAATAAATTATCAATTTACATATAAAATCATTTATAGTCCAAAAGTCTGAGTTATGGAAATAAGTCCAGCCAAATGAAGAGCTTAATTTTTTTTACCAAACAATAATGATTTCAAACATGAAGTTATTTCATATAATACTCTAATTAAGCTCCTCAATAAATGTAGAATGTTTTGCTTGTGACTTGTAGCTATGTTCTTATTTCCAGAAAATGAGCTCATTTAAAGAATTGCAATTCTTTTCGTTTTTTCTTTTTCCCCTCTGGAACTTGATAGTCCTGGTATAAGATTACGGGAATTTTCATTTCATCAGCAATGAAATTTACAGCCACTGGCATCTGAAGCATATATTCTCAAAAGCTTAGAATATCAGACCATTTTACAGGTTCCAAAATGTTTTTAACACTGCTATGTATAATAAGTGATGATTATGTTAATCAAAACTATGTTTCTTAATCATAAGATCACTAATTTAAGAACTGGTCCAATGCATTTTTTATTAATTCTTCAGTCTTTGCACATAGTTGATTGATTAAATTGCCTAGCTTAGCTCACATAGCTTTTTTTACTTTTTCAAGTATTATTATCAATCTTATTTATAACTAGCAGTTCGTGCACAGCGTTGCCCGTGGAATCAGAATTTGCCCGTGGAATGGAAACGCCCGTAATGACGTGAAAAAGTTTTGAAAACAAAAGATACACAATATTGATTTTCCTGCTTATTTTTCTTCTTTCTAATGACATTTATCTAATCAAACCAGAGCTACAGAGGAGGACTCTCTGACCAGAAAGGGAACAAAATGCACGTATCCGATCGAGTAACAACTCATGAATGAAAGCATTCTTATTCATGCCCATAAAGAATGCTGCTTTTGAAAAGGAGTTTCTAAAACATAGTCACAACAACTCGCACCAAAAACTGTTAATATCACAAATCCAACCTTTATGCCCCTCCCCCTTCGAATGTGACCTTCCTTGTGAAAAAGCTACAGAAATCCTTCTCTGTTGTTATACGCAAACAGGCGAATTTTATTAAAATCCGACATTTTTTAAAATATTTCTTAAAAATTCAGGAAATTACATTAGACATTCAGAACAAACTTCATTAAAAAAACAATTTTTAGGATTTAAAAGATTGACTCCTATAAATCAAGTAAAACGTTCAAGAATGAAAACTGGAAGAAATTTTAAATGGTACAATGGTTATGTAAAACACAAATTATAAGAATGTTCTGTCGATGCATTGAAAGCAAAAGTATTATGGTTTCGACGAAATGCATGTTGGGTAAATACGTCACGGGACCTTGATTACGAAGAACCATGAGGAGAAAATTATGACGCAAAACTTTTTTAATACTTCAAAAAAATTAATTAAAATTCAACAAACCTTTCAATTTTATCTGTTCTTGTTTTAAATCGGGGGGAATATTCCATTCATTACCTCAGAAAAAATTGACGTTCTTGGAACGTCTGATGCAGTAAATTTAAATACGAAAAGAAAATTTCTTCGGCAAGACTGACTATTTTTTAAAAATTTCTCAAACTTCAATAAATTGAGTTAGAAGTTCAAAACAAACTTCATCAGAATGTAAATTATTTGTTCTATCTGATGGTACTTTTCAACGATCATTAGAAAAGATGCTATGGCCGTAAACGTGCCGAAAAAGACCCAAAACAACACAAAGCATTAAATAAAAAAATTTCTAGATTAAATTTTAAAATTCTGGCTTTGAGGTGTATTGAGTCACCATTAAGACTACCTGTGTGCCAAATTTCAAGGCTTGAAGTGCTATAAATTCGTCTGGACATCGCATGCATGCACACAAACATTGCCTTTTTTATATGTATAGATAAAAGTGAATATGTGTTTGTATACCTGTTGGTAATCGACACAGCTGATTGCTATCCCTAAAGTTACAAATTTGACATTGATGGACTTTGGAAGGTTGAAATGTACACATCAGAGTTATTATTATTATTTTTTTGAAATTTAAGTTAAAATTCGTTTAATTAAAAATTAATCGAACTCTTAGTGTCCTATTCACCAAAAATATCACCAAACAAAGGTGATTTTTACTCTAATTAAAATTCTGCCAATTATCATTTCAATAATAATAATTTAGTTGTGTAATTTTTATAATTTTTAAAAATATTTTAATGCATAATCTGCAACAATATTTTTTATTGTAATGAAATTTGAATTGTTTCATTACTTCTACAAATATTTAATCACATGTTTTCTTCTATTATTTGAAGGTGTTATGGAATGAAATTGCTGTTTATTTTTTCATATTCTTTGCCCAATGGCATAATTAAGTTTTACTTTCTTCTCCTTATTATTTTGTAAAATCTATAAGCAAAGTATTCTAAAATATTAATTAGCGATCATATCAGGTATGCTGAATTATTATATTTATAATTTGTTAATTTCTTGTCAGCATGTCTGAATCCAACTAACGAAACATGCTGTTGGATTAATTGAATCTCTATAATTTCTGCTCTGACAATAAAATTCAAATTTTAGGTGATATCTGGGACTACATTGCATGGATACTATGTATAGAACAGTTATAAGACTCTTATAATAGTTTGAGTTAAATCTTACCTGCAGAGGAAGCTATGCATAACTTTAATTGAATTTAAACATGACCAATAAGATTCGTGATTTTAATGATAATAAAAAAGCAAATGTGTGTGTATGTTGGATTATTTATCAATTTATTATATATATTCTTTCTAAAATCAAATGAATTATTGTTTAAAAGACATTTCAAAGCAGAATTGCTAAATTATGATTGCAAACATATATAATTTTCCGTCTTAGCTTATAAGAGAGGAGCTAGAGTAAATGGTTTCATTCTTATTAGTATAATCATTACTTTGAATGTTTATTATACTGTGCATCAAAAATCGATGAAGTTGATGCTACCAATATAAGAATACTTTATTCCTAATGGAATTCAATGTGCTGAACATGAATATGACCATTACAAATGCTGAATTAGTTATGGATTTTTTGTAAAATATAGGCTATATGTCCCCTGACTACATTTATATACTTTGTAAATAAATGTAGGCAGAAACAGTAAATGTAAATGAGTTATAAAAAACTGCAATCGTTGATACATTTTAAATTATTTTTTGTATAATATTTTTTTTACATTTCTATTAAATTTAGATTTGAGATATTTACATCAGTTTTTCATGTAAAGAAAATAATTCAGGCCAAACATATCAATCAGGCCAATAAAAAAACACCCGTGTACAAAAAAATGGTTTGTCAATTACCAGTTTATGATATTTTATTTTGGTTGTATTTCACTTGAGGGGTCTCCCTGAAGGGTGCCCAACAGTAGTATGGAAGAGGACCACTGTCACTGGTATCGTTGCTCCATTGCAGCCACGTCCTGTTGAAAATGTTCACCATGCTCCTCATTAAATTCACTGCAGTTCTAGGTGGAGAAATCCAAATGAGGGAACCCTCAAGTGGATCTTTAACAACATATTACAGCCAAATTTCTGATATAGAGCCAGTATGCCGTTAACGAGGTAATTGCAATTTGTAGTACTGCAATTCTCAAGGAAATTTATTGATACTTGGCTAGAGGCACCCCACATATCTTTTTCAGCACTCGGGGTCTGCTTGAACACAAGCAGATCCCGAAATTTCAAATCTTGGAAGAGCTGTCCTATCAGAGGACCCACAAAAATTCCCTCTTTTATTTTTGCTTCATTCAATCAAGGAAATTATGGTTTTAATCAATTGTATAACAAGACCATGTTTTACGTGTAGAAGGTGTAATATGATTTTATGCCTTTTTATCAAAGGTGTTTTCTCAACATTCATTTGTCCAGGTATCAAAGTCATGTTATGATGCCAGCTTCTATCTATATAATGGGAATATGCAGCTCAGCTATACCAATAATAAGAAATCAGCAGAGTTTGTTATATCCTTGCTGAAGGATCATTAGCAAAGACATTACCTTCATGTCAGCTCAGATGTGCCAACAATATTTCTTTCAACGAATCATGTCTAATAGCTGTTCTATATTGTTATATGTCTCTTTCATGTGCACTTCATGGGATTGGAATGGATGGTAACTTATTTCTACTATTCAGCAAAATCATTTTAAAACTGCTTGTAAGAATGAAAGAATTGAATTACACTGCACTGGATATTGCCGAGACTCCAGACTTTTCGTATAATCGTGCAATACTTCCCTGTCTGAATGTCCTCCCCAGGTGTTGTCCTTGTCATCTGACTGTGGTTCAAAATTACGAGGTCCGTCCCAAAATAGCCTTCGAGAGTGACTCCAAAAACAGGATGTTAATATAACTAAACTAAACTTTCCTGTCTGAAATAACACAAGAGCACCATCAATACTATACGACATATCCATAAGTGTTCACTATATTTTTTTTCAGTACCATTTTGTACAAATTTACTAACATTTAATATGTTTATCATGGTTTTATTAATAGGTACATAAAAAAATCACTATAGTTGTTATATTAGTGAAGAAAAATTAACGTTGCATTTTTGTATTTTCGAAACAAGAACCAATGAAAGTTATTCATGGTGATATTCGTGTTCAGTAGGTTAACTTCATACAGAATTCCATTATTTCACTTCAGTAGCAATTTCATTGTTGCACAGTGCTATCAGTTTTCACACACATGGTAAATTAGACATATCTCGCAGCAGAAATCGGCAACTATGTAGTTTAATTTACATGGTCTTTAGGGGGGGGGGGCCTCCATTATTTGGACTAGGTCGAAGTTCGAAAAAATTAAACTATCCACCATTCTTTAACGGAGTAGTAGTTTCTACAGACCTCGTTTTAAATTTTGGAGGAAAGGGTGACTAACTGTTGGGGTTGTTAAATCTGATAATTAAATTAAGTTTATTGTGGATTTTAAGGACTGTATGTATTCTTGATAAAATATGGATTAATTGATTGCTTTGCTCCTTTTTTTTACCTTTTTTTCCATTTTGAATTCCTTTGCTTTATTACGCTGATGAAGTCTTGTTGGACTTAATCTGGTAGGATTACTGATGTGAAGTGTTTGTCAGCCCATTTTCTAGTTTTGAAATTATAGCGTTTTAATGAAATTCTCCATAGAGTAATTTTTAAAAAAAACGAACTAACAGGAAAAACGTTTGCGGTAAGTGTTGGGAAAGCTTCATTTTATAGAAGCTCTTAGCCCTGATGACTTATTGAAATGCTATGCAAATTTCTTCATCGTGTATAATACAAAAATGATGAATATAAAAACAATGGTACACATTTTGATATTAACTAATTTATAAAAAGGAAAGAAAGAAATAAGTTGGATAAAATTGACTCAATATAATATAAATTCAAAAATAAACGTCAGTATTGTCTAGATTGGATTTGTAAAAATTCTAATAAAGATAATTTCATTAGTATAATTCCAGTTTATTGAAGAGGAGTTATTCTAATGAAAATAGTAGCAAGCGGATTAGTATTAAATAAATTAGAAAAGGTTAAAGAATTAATTAATCGCTGAAACATTTCAAAAATTTAAAATTCTAGTACGTAAGTACGAGAATCATTCTCCCAAAGAAAATATAAAGCGGAAAACAAAATTATTTTGCTTTGAATTGACTAGATTCTGTTATTTATTGGAAACACTTAAAATAGTTATTTTTGTCTTTTTCTGAAAATCGTTTGGTTTTTCTTTTGCCTTTTTTTATGTTTGCGTTAAAATACTTTTAGAATTATGACTGTTCTGAAGATGAATTTATGTAAAGTCAGTGTGTATTAGTTGCTCAAAAAGGTAAGATTGCTGCTCTAGTTTTTTCAGTTTATTTTTAGTAATTTATATAGTTTTAATAGTAACTAAATTCCCTTTATTTTTTTATCAGAAAATAATGAGATTCGGTCAATCGTTATTACTTTGACATCTGCACTGTTGTATGTAACAAATTATGAGCATTAATCTCATTATATATAGGCGCATACTTTCAGATGAATTGCAATAACATGAAGTTTAGTATAGCATTCTGGGGCGAGTTACACTCGTTTATGGATGTTGTTAGCCGAATGACGATGGTTACAATATTTATGGACATATAATATGGACATTATATTATTACAGCATTTCAATGAAAGTGGTATGAAGGTCATCACATCTAGTAGCTCTTTCTTAAACAATGTATTTAATCACCAGGAATTTTTCTGATAATTTTTTAAAAAATAGTTGAATTACAGACAATCATATTTGTTTCATCCATTTCCTATAAGTTGACGCTTAGCAATACCAAATGTTCTAAATTCTGGTTTTGTCTTCAATTGTTTTTATTGTTCTTTATCAAAATTGTACCAACTAAAATTTTAGATAACCGAATTTTGGTACATTTTTGATATTTTATGACATAAAAATGGAAAAGCGCGATATTTTGCAATCTTTTGACCATGTGGCGATATCTTGCAATCTTTTGACCATGTGGCGATATCTTGCAATCTTTTGACAATCTAAATCCTGTATCAAATTTAATATTATAATTAGCTTTGATGCGTAAGATTTCATAGACAACTCAGTTCCGAATCGAAAAACGGGAAGAAAAATAATTTAGGAGTGCTTTTTTCTGTCAGAACTACATTGCTTGTTATAAGCATAAATGTTAAAAGGAAATTTTTTCTCTTGAGTACTTTTCCATTAGTTCCATTTATATTACTAGATTGACCTGATGGTTGCTACGCGAACGAAAATGTCTGAAAAAGTAGTTGTAAATATTTTTATGACTAATTATTTTAGCTATCAAGGACTTGCAGGATAAACTACATTTTATGCTTACCAGCTTCCATATTTGTGTACCTCATGGAATGCATTTCCTCATATTTAACATAGAAACTTTGACCTAACTTGGCAGCTTACTCGTTGTATCAAATGCAGATTTTTAAATTTTGCAACGATAGTGATACTCTATGCGAAGTCAATTGTTTGGAAACACGGTTGCAAATTTTTAAAGCTTAAACGATGATGCTCAACTTTTAAGAAAGAGTCAACAACACACTCTTCAAAGAATTTTACCACCTGCATGGAGAATGCTGAAGTTTTAATGGATCGCCAAGTGATACTGTTCCGTTCTGTTGAACTTACATTAAATTGGAAGACCGCAATATGCCATTCAGGGGGGGGGGAAAGGGAAAATTTTTGTACCCCTTTTCATGCAACGGGGTATTCAACTAGTAGATAAATAAAGATCTGGCAAAAATTTGGGACCAATTTCATTACATTCCTCTCCCCGTTCAGCAATTCGGCCCCCCCCCCCCGTCGGGCAGACACTAGCGCCACTCTTGATGCCCTTCTAATTTCCCAATCATGGACGCTAAAAGTAAATAAAAGTGGATAAACCAAAGGATCACAAAATGAACTTATAATATCTGCATTTCACCAGTCTCCGTGCTTAAAAGCAGTATGCCGTCTAGTTCAGTTTCACTTGTCCCCCTCAATAGTGCGGTTCCTTTGTCTGATGTTACATGCTTCATCAGAAAGCATATCAATAAGATGTGGCAACAACTGTGGGATTTGCAAGAACAAAACAAACTACTCTCCTTAAAACCCTTTCTTGGTGGGTGGCCTGGTGTTCCAGTGCGGCGAAAAGATGTCATATTGACTCGTATCCATATTAGACACACGCGGTTTACTCATAAGCACTTGCTTTTTGCTGAGACCGCACCAATATGCACCTCATGCCAAGCACCTTATTCAGTTCTTCATATTTTAATTGAATGTCCAGTTTTCACCTTTCAGCGTCAGTCATTTTTTAATGCAACATTTTTGTCACTCAAAGACGTAGTGGGAGAGAATCCTCATCCTAGGGTCTTTTCTTTCCTACAATCGATTGGTTTTTTAAACCACATTTGATTGCTTTTTACTTCAGTGTTGTCATTCTTTCCTTTTATCCCTTTTTTCATTTGAAACAAATATTTTAGCACCATAATCATGATTTTATATACCACCATATGCTGTACTTTCATCGTACGTTTGGCGCAGCATGGCCAAATTTGGCTCTTGCGCCAATAAATCCCAAACCAACCAGCCGTTTATTTCAGATGTATTTTATGTCCCATTATAAAGCAACTCGAGGGCTACTTTGGAAAGGACATCGTAATTTTGAATCGTGGTCAGATGACTAGGATAATATCTGAACCTGCACGCTATGCCCAAATTTCCATGCCACATTATCGAGAGGACATTTGACCGTCGACGATAGATTTAACATTCACCAGGCCCACATTCACGACGGGTTCTTAGTGGCATCAGGTTTCGAACCAGGAGTCCTCCAGTCCCGAAGCGAACCTAGACCCTATCATTAGGGCACCAAGGGTTCAATCAAGGGTACCAATATTTGTTCAAATAATGGAAGTATAATTTATTTCACACATTTATTTAAATTTTCTACGTTTGTAAAAAAGAAATTTTGTGATCAATTTTCAGTCGCTTCTTTTTTTGCTAGAGTTTTGAAATTTTGTGCACTCGTGTTATTAATGACAATACTCTATTTTAATATTTTCGGAACTTAATTATCAGTTAATCGAATAATGTTAATTATCGAATCTCCTTTTAGTGAATATCAGAAAAAATGATAAAAATGTCGTGACATTTATGATAATGAATTATAAATTAAAAGCTAAAAAGTAGAAAATAATTAAAATAAAAAATTCTACTTTTTAAGTACCTTAATAAAAGTAGGTTTTTAAAAACGGTTTCTATTAAATTTATTTAATTTCGAATACTTACAGCGCAGCGAGATATTTTGCAACCGAATCGCAAATTATCATATAAACTATCGTTTCTCACGTGGTTAATATTGATTTCTTTATCTTGAAAGCTATTGAGATTTCTGTCAAGAAACTTTAAATCTTTATCTTAAAAACTGTTTATAAAACATTCGCCTTTTAAGGACAGTACGCATCTAATAAAAATTTAATGTCATTTATGACCTTAAATTGGAAAGATGCAAATTTTGTATTCAAAATATTTTTTCTGCTTATGAAAAATTAAGAATGCAGTGGTAAAAAATTAGACATATTTTAAATTCAAAACATAAGATGAAATATCGAATATTTGATAAACCTTTCCTTACATCAAGAAATATTTAATAGTACCAGTAAACCCGCTCAAAACTAGATCTTCATGTAATCTTCACACATCCCCGCCTAAAAAAACCCAAAGCATATGGTCCTTGGCTGGTTTGTTGAAATTAAATACTCATCTGCAGTGGCGAATCCAGGATTCGGGGGGGGGGGGGGGGAGGCCATAATTTTTTTTTTTATTGTAGCGACAAATGTCAAACCTCATGGCTTATGTAAACGAAAGCACTTTAACTTTACAGACTTTCCTCACCTGACAATAAGAATCATAAAGAACACTACGATACTTTCGATAATTTAATAACAATGAATTAACTAGTCAAAAAATGTTTTCGACCGCGTCAACGCTACAAGTGCAAGTGGAATGACTAGAAAAGTAGGATAATTTTCGAGCCTGTCAAGCCAGAAAGCAATGTTGTCACGATTTTACTATTTTTTTTAATGAAAATTAAGAACAAACGGTTGCAGTGATTTTAAATAAAATCAGGAATTTTGGTTTAGCTCTGCGGGGGGGGGGGAGCTGCAGCCCGATAGCCCCCTCCTGGATTCACCACTGGTTTATTGACATGAACGTATTTGCAATTTTCAACACTTCTTTGTATACAATACAATTTGATGTCGGAATGCAATCATCTTGAATTTTTTTGTTTGTCATTTTCGGTAATTCGTACAGAAACATTGTTGGATTGAGTGACTTTTGAAAAAGTTACATAGAGTTGTCCACGGCTAAATAGAGCACTTGACAAGTATAATCCAGTTTTTTGAAGAATTTGCCCCTGAGATTTATTGACAGTCGCTGTGAAGACAATTAATAGCATTTTGTCTATTACTGAAATATGGTGAGCAAATAGTTGGTTACAGAATCTCTTGAGTTTCCGGCACGTTTTACCTGAGTTAGGTTGAATTGGCCGTAGTGAGGTTAAGTTACTACTAAAAGGAAAGAGTCGTTCACGATATTTGTAAATCTTGTCCAGGTTAGACCAACAGAGTGTTTTGTCACATCGTAATCCTTCTTTTCAAAGTTATACTGTACAACTATGTAAATCCACAATCTTGTCTGGCATCTGTTTTATTTCAGTCTACTTCAGCCGTCGCATGTGAAGATGTGAGATGCAGTCATTGAGAGTTTCAAAGTTAAAAAGTCGTTGCTGTCTGGTAAAGAATTTGACTCTATTGCTTTGTAAGCGAAATCTCGCTCATTCCTTCAAGTTTTTTCCTCGGCATGCTTGATACAAAGCATGCAGAGATAATATACTTTATTAGTTCAGCAAATGGACTTGAGGCTACTACTTTTGACGATTTACACTGAAAGGGGCGTCAGGCAATGAAATACAGAGCGCATTTCTGTTTCTTTGTTAGATCACGCCGACGAAATGCAAACATCACTCTTCTATTCTTCACTTTCCCTATTTTGATGAGAACCTGCCCGGCGCATACAAAAGCGCCTGCTCTTAACTGTTGCTAAATAATAAATATATTATTATAGTAGATATAATAATTGTGGCCCAATAGCTAACTTCTGCGTTAGAGATAGGCATATACTCCCAGTTAGAAAATCCTTTAAATGGCGTAAAAGTTACATTTATGTTGTTTGAGCCGTAATGCTGGAAAGAATTACAAAGTCTAAGTTTCAATGCAATCCTCTGGTTCTATTACTATATTTAAAGAATATTTTGGACAACCAACATTTTAAATAAAAAAAAATGTTCCCTTCACGAACCAAAAGTATTGACTTAGGAACAGGTACATCCTATCCAATAATTGGGCTGTCACCCAAGGGCGCCATTGTGATCCAAAGGTGACTAAAAAAATTTACAAACTGATTTTATTTTAATTTGAAGCACACAAAAATTTTTTTAAATAAAAAATTTTTAATTTGTTAAAAGTAAAGATATCATTAGGGCTGCAACTTAGATTGCCAGTAGGTGGATCGGAAAATTTTTTCAGAATTTCACCTATGCGGAAAAGATGTCCCAAGGAAAAGGGAGATTAAGAGAAAAATAGTAAAAAAAAATTAAATTCAAATTAAATACTGCGAGGTTGAATTTTCGAAAAAATGGAAATATCAATTTGATTAAACGATTTAAAAAAAAAATATAGACATACAAAACCACTTGGCGGAAAAGATGTTCATGGTATGAGATTAAGAGAAAATAATATTAATAAAAAATTAAATTCTAAATTTAATATTACCGAAAAGGATTGAATTTTTCAAAAAAAAAAAAATGGAAAATACTAATTTGATTATTGATTGATTTTAGATTCGAAATAAATGGCTTTTTTTGCATTAATCATCAAACTGATGATTAGTGAGTAGTGAATACTAAGTAGTGAGTAGCATAATGTACACTGCAACATTTTATGACTCAGCCCTCCCCCACACCGTCAAATCAGTCCGTTAAACAATTAGAACAGTAGGCAATCCCATCTTTTTTTTCTGTCGCCTGCTTTATCCTCCCACCCTCCATAAGTGTCGGAAATGGTATCATTGATCTTTCCCCTACAGTCACACCTATAAAGTGGACAAAAGTTTTAGCTGCAGTTTATTGGACTGATTTTTAAGTTTCCACCGATAGGCTCCCTGCCATGGTGTCAGCTGCGCTTCAAGATGTGGAATTATCTCATGAAAGCAATATTTTGAACGTTGCGATGTGGAAATAAAATTCATGCAGAACAAAAGCAAGAACCATCTCCGTATTGTTCAGAGGTCATAAAAGATTACATCTATGACCAGTTTGGTTTATACTTCGATGGGCGAAAAGACAGGACTCTATCAATGGAAGATGTCAGAAGAAAGTCATAATAAAACACATGTTTGTAAAAGACCTGGCTCTGAGTACATCGGCTAATGTGGGTTCAGAATTTTGGGAGAGAGCGCAAATTATTGGAAATATATAGTTTTTTTACGCGTTGACAATGACATAGATGTGTTGGTTGTGACGGAACATCTGTCAACATAGGTACACAAAGGAGGTATTAAGAACGTAACACAGAACTGATCCCGAATCGTCCGCTTCAATGGTTTGTGTGCCAGTTAAGACGCCAACGAGCTTCCACTTTGCCGCCTTCTTTTTCTTCGCGCACGAGGATGGTGAACCACCGGGGCCCAGAAGCCTGACTGGCGAAATAAGAAAGGTCCGTTGACGGATGCGAGAAGCTTACCTGTGTAGCTTCATCCACGCCAATAGAATGCACACTAAGGGAAGTGGCTAATGAAAGACTTAAATACTCATCAAATGTACTTAATGGAAATTTGTGAAGTCATACTGCTGAGCCATTGCAGAGAAAGTCTGTCGAAGAGCACCCTTAAGCAATTGCTGCGTGGCTTAGAATCGCGAACAATTCTCAGGTTCAATGTAGTCACGCACCATCCGGGGTTTATTGGACATTAACGACATTCATCAAACGGTTCAATATCAAAACGAAACCAATTAATCTATATAGAGGCCCAGTAGATCAATCAATCGTTCTATCGCGTTATTTCGAATGATTTGAAGGACGTCTAGACCCTGTTATTAAAAAAGAAACTGATTTTGCCATCCAGAAAATGTCCTGATATCAATGCTAGCTGGAAGACAGAACAGTGGGAATTAGCCCTTCGAAGAATTTCTGAAAGCACACAAAGTCATTATTACTGCCAGGGAGAAAACCAGGGGGGGCTATTGCCAACAGCCCCCAGCAGCAGTTCTAACCAAATTTCTGATTTATGTTAAAATACAACTGCGTTTTCTTAATTTCCTTTTAAAAAAAATAATAAAATCGTTCAACATTGTCTTCTGCTGACAGGCTCGAAAATTTCATAACTTTTCTGAGTCATTCTCACTTGTACTAGTCGTTACGCGGTCGTCAAAGACACTTTTTGGACTAGTTATATTCTACTGCTATTTATTAAATTATCGAGAGAGTATGTAGTTTTTATGATTCTTATTGTCAGATGAGCAAAGTCTGTAAAGTTAAAAGGCTTTGCGTTTACTTAAGCCCTGAGGTTTGACATTCATCAATATGACGATATAGTTTTAGGACCTCAGCTTCCAGACCCGGAATCGTAGATTCTGCCACTGCTTACTGCCTAGTTGCTTAACGGACCGATTTGACAATATAAGGGGAGCTTATCAAGCAAAAGCTGCAAATACATTATACCCACTCACCACTTAGTATCTTCACTACTCACATCATCACTTTATTATTTATATTGCGCAAAAAAACAATACTTAATCTAAAATCGTATAACACAATCAAAATTAAGTATTTTCCATTTTTTTGTTTGAAAATTCAACCCTTCGGTATTAAATTTAGAATTTAAATTTTTTATTATTTTTCTTAATCTCCATACCATAGAACATCTTTTCCGCATAAGTAGGTTTTGATTATTAATAATTTTTTTTTCTCCATAGAAGAGTGGTTCACCCTACTAGACAGCCAACGATTTTGCAATGTTACATAAGCATGTATATATCATTTCAAAAAATATTCATACAGAGACAATCAGGGAGAAAAATCCTAAACTTTACGTGTATTAGAATAAGTAGAGTATAAAATCCTGTTTCGCGAAAACGCTGATTTGCAAGGTTGTACAAGCGTTAATCAGACAACAGGTTCTTGTTTTTGCCCCTCAGTTATTGTATTAGGTAGGTGTTTTCGTTGGAACCACAGGCTCTCAAATTTTTAGTTACGGTTCTGATGGACGCCAAATTACTCTAGCCCAAGGCGCTCGAATCTGTTAAGACGACCCTCAGTGGTGTAGTCGTAAAGTAGACACTCTCACCTGAGTGAAGAAAATTGCGCTGTTTGAAGGACGTTTTCACAAATTTTCCTTATTTATTTCTCGGGGGAAAAAAAAAGCAGTACCGCAAATATTCGAACTTCATAAGTCACGAATTCGCTAACTAATTCATTCTAAAATTAGTTTCGTTAAACTCACTTACATGCCAGAAAGGGACCATCAGCAACAAAGAACTCCATATCTAGAGTAATATTTATATATATATATATATATATATATATATATATATATATATATATATATATATATTACAGAACGAGAGACGAACGGAACATAACAGCAAAACAATACACCACTGAAAATAGAAACTATTCATAAAAGAGAGTTACATCATCCTTGACTTGAATCCAAGTATGCCACCAGGCGACGTTCAAATACTAGTTACAACATCGGCTTTTCCGTGCGTACCGAACCCACTACACCCTTCTGACGGCCCTGGAGTGAAGTTTTGAATTTCATTATTTTAGACAATCAATTGCAGAGTGGTTAGAAATTTTCCTGACGGGGTGGCAAAGTTTTCTAATAGCAATACGTAACGAAGCATTT
>BGPR01016678.1:11388-34047 GCA_013235015.1 Araneus ventricosus | reverse complement strand
TTCAAGTGACTAATTAATGCCTAGCCTGCAGCGATGTTTAACGTATTAGTGGATATCAAGAAGATCGATAGTGCATCTCGTCCCTTTCATTCATCAAGTGACTAACGCGGCAGTTTGAATGGCAACAGACCTTGTTACTCGGCGTGCAGCCCGCTCTAAGCCAGTACAAAATCTGGAGAAATAACTTTATTTTATCAAAGCTCATTTTTGCAGGGTACTTCAATAAAATAGTCTCATTACTGTTCTAATATTGCCAGATTACTTACACTTTGCAAGACATCTAGTAGGAAAGGTCTGCGGCCAACCAGACTTCCGAATTCGTCACTTGATGAACGATAAGGGACGAGATCAGTGGAGTAGTCGCAAAATGAACAGTGAGGGAACGCTCTAACCTTGGTGACAAAAATCTCGCTGTTTTAAGGACGTTTTCAACATTTCTTATTTATTTCTCAGGAAACAAATGCAATGTCGGAACGGCGTTCCTGCTCCACTACATTCCTGGACGAGATGAATTATCGATCTCCCTTAAAAAATCATCTATGATTTCACGTTGCACCTTTTCGTCTATAACTGTAGAGCCGCCCGTCAAATTATGAGTACTTCTGACTTCAACACAATATAAGCGACTAAATAAGCCTTTGCCTAACAATAGGGAAAACTATTGGTAATATTTTTCGATTTGCGATTATTATTAATCAGAACCGATGTTGGTTAAAAAAGAATGTTGGATCATTTTGAGTCGGTTGACCGACTGTACTATACTAGCAACAAGAAGAAAAATAGAAGTTAAGATGTCCTGAAGTAATGTTATCTTTGTACAAGAAATGAGAGTAATCGATTCGGAAATGAGGAAAGATGGCTGTCTCTCTCTCGTTACGTAACCTTCTTCTGTCGAAAGCAGTTACAGTTACAGTTACTTTTCGTGACTAGAGTTGGTAAAAAGTGGACCAATCTATTCGAATGAAATCAAGTACAATAAAAACATTCATTACTGAAGAGTGCATACTTATTTGCTGAGGGTAAAAGTCTTATATTTTTTGTTTTGGTTCTTTCAAAAAATGGCCAAAGATGTTGGGAGTGCATAATGAACTAATAATATAAAAAGTTTGTATTAGTTATTCCAATTTACCTTAATTGCTAAAAATATTGATTCTTAAAGTAAAAGAAGCTTGATCTCCTGCATTTCCTGCTTAATCTCTGAAAACAACAGAAATAATCTTAAAACTATTTCAATAGCTGAAAAATCTATTCGAATTTTTTACTGAGTAAGTTTGATAACACTTGACAGAATAGTGTTTCATATATTTTAATTTTTGATATTCGTTCTCTTCCCTCTTCCCAATTATTTTTACTGAATTTCTTCATTCTCTCCGTCTATGAATACAAGAATAATGAATATGAAACTCCATTTTATGTGTTACCAATTGTGTACGTGCCTATTTTTAAGAGAGACGTCTTATTCCACTATTGAAATTACGCTCTACTAGAGTCAGGAAGTTCTCAGAAAGAATTTTTAAAAATTTATTTATTGTAGATGCACAAAGTTAGGTTTGAATTCCTTCAGACGACTAGTCTTAGGGTTGCCATAATTACCAAGCATTGACACGGGACATTTAAGTGCTAAATACATAAATCATGAAAAAAATAGGTAGGTAATGGTTTATTTTACTCTGATAAAAAAAAATCAATTATGTTTAAGAAATCGAATGAAATGAATACGTAGAATAAGAAAAAAGATTCGAGGCTAATATTTTTTAACCCAGTCATATTTTAAAGTTAGTTTTGCTTTCTTAATTATATATCATTTATTATCATTTGAAATATTCAGAATGAGCACAAAGCCTTGCCCTGATTTTAAAAATTTATTGTGCGAACTATTATAATTAGACATATATTTGTTTGGATGCATTGTGAGTACTGTCTTAAAATTTTTAATAAGACCAAATAGGTATGGGAAAAACCTACCGGTTTAACTCTATCCATACGAACCGTCCTAAACGTCCCTTCAAGCAAAAGACAATAGCCGTCCGAAACATCCAAATGCCACTCTGAAATTTCCACCCCCTTTCGTTAAGTGTGATTGATTTCACACCCGCGGCGCGTGCTTTCTTCGTTAGAGTGGCTCGCCCAGATATGTTTGGGGAAGAGGGGAGTTTTCTTGCAATTCGGACAATGCCAACCGTCATTGTGGTTTTTGAGGGGGAAAGTGAATTTCCCTTTTCTTTGATAGAGGAGCCCTGACGTTCAATGGTCTTAGGAATCAGAGGGTTAAACCGAAAACTGTTTTTTTTTCGGTTAACCGGTTTTTTTCGGTTATTTCTAAGCCCCGGTTTAAACCGGCTGTTTTTTTAAATCTAAAAACCGGGGGAAAGACCGGGTCGGAAGATAGGCTCGATTTTAGGTTCGACTAGATTAAAATTTACATTGCTTATATAATATAAAGCTTTGTTATAAAGCTTTAATAAAATAAGTTATAAAGCTTTGAATTTCATCATCTTAGACCAATCACCGACAACCGCTTCCTCGAGGCATCTGTTGGTTGGCGGATAACTGAAAGAGTCTTTATGAACAGATAAATATTGGCCAATGGATTGATTTCCTGCAAAAACAATACTAATAAAAAATTTTGTCTGAAAACAGCTTCTGTTTTTTGTAGCCAAAAAATATTTATATTTGGTCGGAAGTTCTGTGGCGTCCGAAAGATTAGTATCTACGTTGAATGATGTTGTTTCCGATGAGAGGTGTCGACTCACGGATCAACACATTGCTGAAAGAGTCTTTATGAGTAGATTAGATGATCAATATTGGCCAATGACTTAATTTCTTGTGACACCAATGTTAATGAAAAAATTTTGTCTATAATACTTTCTTATTGCTATAATTACTCATTTACTATTATTACATATTGTATTAATTACTTATTCATAATCATTACTTATTACATTAATTAATTATTATATTAATACTTACTTATTGTATATTATTATTAATAAATATTTCTGTCCACAAACGTTGCTTTAAAAAAAACCAAAAATCGTTTTTTTTTTCAAAAACCGGTTATTTTGAGCGGTTTTAACCTCCGGGTTAAACCGGAGTTGAAAAAACCGGTTTAACCGAAAACCGGTTTTTTCCTGCAATAACCGCCATCCCTAAGACCAGGTACTTGACTAGATTTCATCGTGTGCCCCCTTGGTAGCTCGGAGAATGTCAAAGTAGCATTCAATACTCGCCAAGTGTTCCGTAACGGTACACACAGCATCTTTTATCTTAGCCTTCAGTGCTTCAACATTAGCAAAGACTTTATCCTGGGTAAAGACCGAAAAGAAAAATTCAAGTAGTAAAGTTTAGTTTAGTTATATCAACATCCCGTTTTGAAGCAACACGAGGGCTATTTTGGGACGGACCTCGTCATTTTGAACCACGGTCATATGGCGAGGACGACACCTGAGCTGGCACCCCCCTCTCCAAACATCCACGTCACACCAACTGGAGAGCGTTTGGCCACTACATATGATTTAGCGTGCAACAGGCCCCATACACGGCGGTTGTTCGGTGGAATCGGGTTTCCCAAGACCTTACCACTAGGCCACCGCGGCCTTCGCAAGTAGTAAGGATGAATCAAGCTATTTCGTTTATTCCTCAACTAATATTTCGTCCGTCCCCCTACAATTACGTCCAGAAGTTCTACCACGTATTAATATTTCAATAGTTTTTTTGTGCAATAGAAGAAAACTTTCTATTGTATAAAAAAGTATTAAAAGTGAACTATACAATGGTACCAAAATTATATTCTTACAGTAGACTCCGTTAATGAGATCGCTGTTCATGTGATCATTCGCTTTATATTATCAAAAACCTCTGGTCCCGAACCAACTTATTCAAATGTACACAAAATTATTCGTTTAGTGTGATCTCTACATCATTTAATCTTATCAGTTTTGACAGAGAGAATTGACCGATCCCTCATTTTCAAACAGCGTTAACGATTGACGTTCGCAGAATTTTGCGCTCCACTTGTAAGGAAACATCTGGGGGCCACTTTCCCCCACACATCCCAAGAATTTCGGGGTTTAGCTTTCATGACCTCTCTTTGAAGGTCGTCCATTTAGCGGGCAGGGTCGTGACCGTCGGTAATTGTCATTGAACCTGCTTAAGGTATGCGAAAGGAATAGTATGAAGAGTGGATGTCCATTGACGAGGACATTCCAGTAGCTGCCACACTAACAGACTTGGAAATTCGCCAAGCTGTTTGTGAGAAAGAGCAAGCAATAAAAGTTGATAACGAATGTGTTGAAGGAAACCTTCCAGCGAACGCCGAAATGAGGCAAGCCCTTGATATTGTGAAACGCGGTGTGCAGAATCGTTCAACAAATTTTAAACAACAATACGAATACGAACTATATATAAATGAACTGTTAAGTAATAATTGCCGCCAAGCAACAATTCGTGAATTTTTTTAATTGTTATTTTTGAAATAAAATAAAAATAGCCCTGAGGTAAGGTTTTTTTTTACTTTTTGTTTCTTTTCCCTTGACGTGATAAAAATATAGTCAAATATTATTTTACCCAATTCGGCTATTGTTATCTATCGGTTAATGTTATCAAAATTCTTAAGTCCCGAAGTGATCATATTAAGCGGACTCTACTGTACATTCAACGGTTATTTTGCAATATTGTTTTATAATCAGGACAAGATTTTGTGCTTACCCTGTATTACTTCAATCTAATATCTGACAGTGCCGTCAACTCCCTTTTCGCATTTTGAATGACATGTTCAAGTTTCGAGAAGAATCACCCACATTCCATTTCTTTTTTAATTTCAGAAATAAATAAAAATCGGTTGGTGAGAGATCCTAGGTGTTCATTAACGGTAACCATAAGTGATCGATGTGTGAGGGGCATGTAGCAAACTACACTCTTTTCTTCTCCATTTTTCTAGCCGTTTTCTATAGAGAAATTTTCAAAAGTGGTGGAAAAAATTCCAAAGCTCCTTTTTTATAGTTTGGTGTATGAATAATTTATGATAAATGGCATTTTTTGTAATAAAAAAATATCTATAGTATTCAGTGGCGAATCCAGGGGAGGGGCTAGCGGGCGGCCCCCCCCCCCCCCCCTCCCCAGAGTTAAACCAAAATTTTTTATTTAATTTTAAATCACTACAACTGTTTTGATCTTAATTTTCATTTTAAAAGAATAGTAATAAAATCGTGACAACATTGCTTTCTGACTTGACAGGCTCGAAAATTTTCCTACTTTTCTAGTCATTCCACTTGCACTTGTAGCGTTGGCGCGGTCGAAAGCATTTTTTGGTCAGCTATTTCATTGAATTTTTTATTAAATTATCGAAAGTATTGTAGTGTTCTTTATTATTCTTATTGTCAGGAGAGGAAAGCCTGTAAAGTTAATGTGTTTTGGTTTATATAAGCCATGAGGTTTGATATTCGACACTACGACACAAATTTTTTATGACTCAGCCGCCCCGCCCAGACCCGATTCCTGGATTCGCCACTGATAGTATTAGTTTCTTCTTGCTATTCAATATCTTCAATGTGACCACGGTGGTCTGGGTGTAAGGTCTCGGTTCGAGTTCCAGGTTCGAAACCTGATTATCCCCCAAATCTTCCGCGTGTCTGAACCTGGTGCACAATAAATCTGACGTCGGGGGCCAAACATCCTCCCACTGACATAGAAGTTGGAAGGTTTACAAAATTATTCGGTGTCGCTGTCAGTATAATTGGATCCAACTCGAAGAACCGGCCTGCTCAGAAGAATTTAGAGAAATTGTGTTTACCAAATGGCGGGAAAGCATGAGTCTGCGCATCAAAAATGCAGACCGGTTCTACAACCAGCTGGAGTGGTCTCCCCTAAACTTTCTCGTATACTTCTCGAAAAAGGTGATGTTTCCCCTCCCTCCGCGTGGATAAAAAAATTCGAACCTACTGTAACCTAGGATCCAATGTCTATCAGAAAATATTTAGGTAAAAAATCAAATTCGAAGAGATGCGTCCCGATTAAATGAATACCGATTTCTACTCTTTCTTGGTTCAAGGACAATCCTTCCGCGTGCACAGATTGCCAACAAGTACGCATGCGCATGGAGAATCGGATGAAAAAAGCGCCAATCAGGAGTCAATAAATATCGTGCACAGAAGATTGCGTTCAATACGCATGCGCGTGGAGATGCGCTTATACAGACCGACAGACAGTCAATCTTTTGACGGATTTGGCCCAAAATTTAAGACGGACCTACATTCATGACGATAAAACTGTGTACGAAATTTTGTCCAGCTAGCTATTCAAGTTTTTGAATTATAGCGTTCGCATGACCGCGGACATACAGACAGGCAGACTTCCCGTAGACGGATTTTATCCAAAATTTGATAGAAACCTACAAATTATGTTTAAAGACCACATACCAAATTTCATCCCTTTATCTCTAATAGTTTCCGAGTCATCGTGTTCACAGACACACACACAGACAGACATAATTCCAAAATTGTGTTTTTCGGACTCAGGGAGGTCTAAAACGTGGAGATCTCGAGTTCGAATTTTTTGACGATTACAATACTTTCTCTTTGTATATGATATTGTTTCTCTTCGTATACGAGAAAGTAAAAAGGAAGAAAAATGTAATGAAGTCGATGGCGATAATTGTTCAAAATTTACTCTCAGAATAGATCTAAATGATGAAATTTCCGTATTGTTACGAAAATCGTGTGCATACGGTGAAAGCAGTCTAACTAACTAGATAATTGAAAATGACACTTTATTTAACGAATATTGCAGAAAACTCAAAGCGCAGGTAACACGAAACGAACAGCACTTGCACAAATTAGCAACAAAAACAGACAGCAAATCACTAATAACATCAGTAACAGCCCCAACAATAGCGTTCAGGGTCTAACAGCCGAACAACTCGCAATGCGAACAAGACTGCAAAGAGATTATCCACTCGCTTGAGTTCGATGGTATTTATAGTCTTCCGAAAAGGAATAAAACCACATAGAATCATCTAGAACAATCTCTATATCTCCGTTCCTAATAGAGATAGGACGATAATTCTTATATTTCCCAGGACCTTCATTTTGTCACCAGTCATCAAATTTGTCGCCATAATTATCGCCAAGATCGGAGGCCATTGGCTTCCATCCAATACGAATCCCTGTAAATCTATCTTTCTGACCATATGCTTGTTATGTTCGCCTCTTGTCTTAGCGTTATCCCAACAACCAAAGTTTCTCCTCTTGAAGCCACCTTGGCGCGTTCTGCATTCTTATTCTGGAAACATTTAGCCTCCAGTGCGATATTTTGTTTTGTTCTGTTTTCAGTAATTAGCTTTTTAGCATCTGTACTCCCCATATAAAAGGGTTTAATGTATTAATATGATGTAAATAAAAAATTAACTTAAATTAAAATGACATTTTAATTAATTAATGGTGGTTTTGGGCTGCTTTTTGAGTAGTCGAACCCCTGGTGCCAGAAGTCGAGTTACCATCACCTTTCCTATACATCCGGGGTAGTCATCGCGAAGTTAATCGGAAACTGAGACTGGAATAGAAAAATAGCCATCACTGGCCACATCCCAATGCCTCCCACAGGAAGTATGTTCCGTCATCGTAGAGGAGGTAATTCAGCCTCGCACCATTGCTATACGCACAAGGGAAGCGAGAACCCACTTACCTAACCGGCAGCTTCTCATCCACGTACTCGTGGTACCCCTGGTGGGAGTCGAACCCGGGTACATCCATGGCCTCTCTTTTTCCAATCATACAAAGCACAATATTTCAGATATCGCTTAGCATTGTATCGATTTAGCATCGTACCGTATCCTATACTTAGAGTTGCCATACGTCCCGTATATACAGGACTGACACCGTATTTCGCTACAGAGTCCCGAATTACTATTTGTCCCGTTTTTGTCCCGCTTTCGGATTACTCTCAACCAAGTTCCTGAATCGGAGGAAATAGAACGTACTATTGCATGTTTATAAGTAAGAAACATCGATGTTGGCAATATTGAGATTCTTTTCAACCAGTTGGTATATCTGAAAGATTGTTTAGAGAAAAAATAATACCAGCCAAAGCTGCGAAGCGATTCTAAAATTGAGCGTGGCAGAGAAATGGATGAAGTTTTTTGCAGATGCGAAGTATATTGATCAGAAGTCATGTCCAATAAGGCTGTGCGAATATTATGTGCTGTTCCAGTCCACAACGCAAATGCTGAGAGAATATTTTCCTTAATGTCAACTTAGTGGTCGTACGGAAGAAGCAATTTTGATTGAGAATATTTTCCCTAATGTCAACTTAGTGGTCGTACGGAAGAAGCAATTTTGATTGAGAATATTTTCCCTAATGTCAACTTAGTGGTCGTACGGAAGAAGCAATTTTGATTGAGAATATTTTCCCTAATGTCAACTTAGCGGTCGTACGGAAGAAGCAATTTTGATTGAGAATATTTTCCCTAATGTCAACTTAATGGTCGTACGGAAGAAGTAATTTTGATTTGTCATTATAATTTTAAAATGACTTACGCCGAATTTAATAATTATGTGAAAAAAGAAAATGATATAATTAAGAAAGTAAAATCAACTTTAAAATATGATTGGGCTAAAAAGAATTAGCCTTGCAGCTTTTCAGGCCCTAGCCAATTTTGCTGGCTAGTTCGTAGTGGGTTGCGTAACTTTGCATCTTTTTTATTATTCTATGTGTTCATTTTTTTTATTTTGCTTAAACTTTATTGATTTTTGGTTGGTATCTAGAAATTGGAACACACGCGATCTCGTCGCCAGGGGATTAGTTCCATTGGCAACTCGTCGGCTAAATCGCTTACGTCACTGCAAACGTTTCTCGTTCTTGAGTTGTTTACATTCTACGCGGATTATTATAAAACTTAAAAATATTTATTAAATATTTAATTAAATAATAAAATATATTTTAATTAGGATGATTTCAAATAGTAAATAAATGAAAAACAGAACTTTGATTTATTTAGTGATTATATATATCTCCGATCACATAATTGAATTTTTTTTTCTTTGCCTTATAATAAAAATAGTTTGCATGGAATTTTTGAAGTTGCTTGGTCAAATTTTGGAATTCATCATTTGGAATGCTGTTTTCACCTGCGTGATGGTTTCCTTGATGCACCGCATTATTCATTTTTCTTTTTGATGTAGTTAGAGCGTTTCCTCACAAGTGCAAATATTAGAGCTGAGTAAGTCTTAATTTTTTACAATTACTTGTTCTGAAGAACATTTGCCCTTAGTAGCAAAGCTACTGAGGGCAAATGTTCTGTTGCCTCATTAAAATAATTAAAAGAAGCTGATTGCATAAATTCACTAAGCTAGCGAAGCTACTAGGTTCCCGCTTTGCTGAAAGCGAAGCCGCTGATGCTTTTTTCTAAATTAAAAAAATTTGCCCAGTGCCCACTTCAGATGCCGTAGACATCGCGAGCACAATTTCTACTGCTTCATTAGAATAATTAAAAGAAACTGATTCCTTACATTCAATGAGCTAGGAAAGCTAACAGTTCTGTTGAAATTCTACATTTGAAACGGGAGATAGTGCATCCGCATTACTTACAGACTTGAAAATAATTTTATTTGTGAATTTTCGAACGCTTTCTAATGTTAGTGGCAATTTGAATAGCGTTTAACATGTAACTGCACATTATATTACGCCCGTGGTGTAAAAGTTACTCCCTTTTTCCTCTTGCAAGATTCGTCATGGATTCCAAAATTAAACTGCCTTAACGCATTCGACTTGTACCACGCAAGCCTCAAACAGTTTTTGTATAAAGTCACTGAAAGTGCTAAAAGTCGTATATCAAAAATTCCATCTCGTTGAAATCCACTAGTCGGTATCCCTTCATATCGCCAACGGAGGCCAAGTCGCCAATGCCAAAAAGCAAGATGGCTGCCGAGGTAAACAATGCGTAGCAGTCGTAGCTAAAAATTGTCGGCTTAAAGTTCTACAAATTTTCATTTTTACTAGAGAATCCATAGATTGTTTTTATTTTTGAACCGTCATAAATTGTGTTTTCTGTATTTACCACATCACATACTTTAGCAGCCATCTTGCTTTTTGGCACTGATGAATTGGCATCCGTTGGCGATATGAAGGGATACCGACTAGTGGATTTCAACCAAATGTAATTTTTGTTATACGACTTCTTGCACTTTCAGTGACGATATGTAGTCTAGATTTAAAGTAGGACACTCATTTTTTTAAACTTTTGTTACGTACCGTTATTTTCTGAGTCACAAGGAAGGTCTATGCGGGCCATAGAGCCCCGATGGCCCCGTGGGAGACTCTTGGACCTGAGATTGGAGAGTCGCGGGTTCGAGATCCGATTCCATGAAAGATCCGCCATGTATGATGCGCCTTAAGCTTTTATATCCCAAATTAATTTGACAACGACTTTTTCATTTTATTTTTGCTTTTATTTGGTGCAGAATATTCCAGGAAAAGAGGAAAAACTTTTAATTCATTAATTAATGTGGGATTCCGTTCAATAAACAAAATGCCCACGGAAGGGTTACCTTTAAGGGGTAAATAGATCGGGTTTATGTCTAGGGGATTTAAGGGTTTTCATCTGATTAAATTTAGAACAAAATATTACATAAAATAAATGAGTAGACTTCAAATTAAATACAAAAACATTTATTTAAATACTATAGGGAGAATTTACAGGGGGGAAGGTATATATGCAGAAAGTTAACGAGAAAATAGCTAATTTATATGAAGTCATGTTTACTAGGTTGAACCAGATTAATGAGGGATAGATGTTGCGGGTTAAGAATATTACGGTATTAGCGATTTACAGATTAGAGAGCCATAAGGAAAGTTAGACGGGACATAGTTATCATAGTGGGAAGATCGGCGGCTTAACTGCGCCAAGACTGATCTGATTTACTACAGAGGGTTTGAGAGAGGTTTTAACATTTCGTCTGCCTGCGGTGTGCTGCGCTGCTCTCAGCGTGCAGTCTGGTTTTGTTAGGAAAAAAGAGAGCGCTGCTCGTAGTTCGTACAGAGCAGAACTCTGGCTCCATCTATCGTCAAAAAAATTAATTTAGCTTTTATATCCTTCTTTATACGGTGATTAAATTATTCTTTACGGGTAATATCCCACATTAATAATTAAAAATTTTAATTTCTGCATTTCAACTACCGCCTACTGCTTGCCGCTGGGACTTCATGCTCATGTTCTTGTGAATGCCACGGGAAAAATGGTAAAATTGCGAAGATATAAATGTAATTAAAGCGATACTTATAAGTACCGTAGGGATATGAAAGATTAAATTAATTGCCACTGATTTGGTGTGGAAGTATGGAAAAGGGGATTCCCTACTGTTCAGAATTACAAAGTCCGTCCCAACGTAGCCCTCACGTAGGTTCTAAACGGGGCGTTTATATAACTAAACTAAACTCCAACTGCATACCGTACTATTTGCGATACGAAACTTGCAAACGAAAAAATTCGTGCTATGAACATAGAATAAAAGAGAGCCGTGTAAAAAAATAACTAACTCTATCTTAATTATGCAGAGTTAAATTTAGTTTTAAAAAATATTGCTCCAGTCAAAATAGCTCCGGTATAATCCGGATGAAAAATCCTCTATCTTCAAATTCCGTTCCTTCCCTTTGACACGTAGAGTGATTTTAATTTTATAAAACCGAGTAGAATTTGCCTGCTTCCCCCCTCTGAACGCACTAATTCAGTTTTGGAAGGTCACCAAGAGGTCCTCGGGCTTCGAGTTACCCTATCTTAAGCAAATCATGTCGGGTTTTTGTTTGAAAATACTAATAATAGGTGAAGCTGGCATTTCTTTGTGCCCCTAATTAAACGAAGCAGCTGCTCTTTTTGTCTTGGCTCTTCGCTGCAGGGGGCACGGTTTCGCATTTGTTGCGGCAGAGATATAATTGCGGACACAACTTTTTCTTTACGAGAATTACAGGAATCGTATGAGTAGGATTTCTTCCTCTGCCAGCTGGTACAAATGCTGTACCAGTAAAAAAATTTTCCTTATGTACCAGTAAAAAAAATTGTCTTACTGTACCAGTAAAAAGATTCTCCTGCGAGTGGTACGGATGTTGCGCAAGTGTAATTTTTGCTCTGTAGGAGGTACAAATGTTACACAAGTAGAATTTTTCCTCTGTTAGTTCATACAGATGCTGTACTACTAGGATTGGAATCTCCCCTGTGAGCTGGCATAGATGCTGTGCCAAGAGAATGTTTCCCCTTCATATCAACAGAATGGTTCCACTGTGAGCTCGCTCAGATGTTGTACTAGTAGAATTTTTTCCCCTGTGAACTGACATAGAGCTCCACTAGCAGAATTTTTCGCCTGAGAGCTAATACAGATGCTTTTACCAGTAGAATTTTTTTCCTCTGCAAGTTGGTACTGATGCTGCACAAGTAGAATTTTTTCCTCTGTGAGCTCGTACAGATGCTCTACCTTTAGAATTTTCTTTCCGCATACGAACTGGTACAGATCAGTGGCGAATCCAGGGGGGGGGGACTATCGGGCTCCCCCCCCCCCCCCCAGAGTCAAGCCAGAATTCTTGATTTTATTTAACATCATTACAACCAGTTTTTTCTTAATTTACCTCTTTTCAAAAAATAATAAAAACGTTTCAACATTGCTTTCTGGCTTGACAGGCTCGAAAAATTTCCTACTTTTGTAGTCATTCCACTTGTACTTGTAGCTTTGACACGGTTGAAGACATTTTTTGGCTAGTTATTTCATTGTAATTTTTATTAAATTATCGAAAGTATTGTATTTTTTTATGATTCTTATTGTCAGGCGAGTAAATTCTGTAAAGTTAAAGAGTTTTCGTTTACTTTAGCCTTGAGGTTTGACATTCATCACGACGATACAAAATTTTTATGACCTCAGCCCCCCCCCAGACCCGAATCCTAGATTCGCCACTGGTACAGATGGTATACCACAAAGCCAGACCTTCTTAAACTATGGGTTACGACCCCACTTAGGGTCGGATAGAACAATCCTACGGTAGCGTAAAATTACTCATAGCCTTCTTATTTCAGTTTCTTCAATATTTATGAAACAAATTATTTAAGAAAATCACCCAGAATTACGTTTTGAGTCATTAAAACTCGCTGAATATTTCTTTATATTTGAATTTCTTTTCACTTATCCTCTATTAGTGATTACTTTTTCTGTGTTTATCTTCCCAAATTTTGAGGTTTCAACACAATCTTTCAGTTGAAAATGGAGTCGCGTAGATGTTTTTTTCCCTGTAAAGTGGTCACGAGTGGAAAATTCAAGGAGCCCTGATCTAAGCAATAAAGATTCCACTGTCCTCTCGGAACTAATCTACACTCATGCTTAGAAATTAAAAACAATGACCGAAAGAACGCGACACAATTAATGTAAACATAAATTATGTTTAATTCAGCAAAGATACAGAGCAAACCAGCGGGAGTGGCCTCCCCTAAACTTTCTCGTATACTTTTCAAACATTTGTCATTTCCCTTCCCCCTGCGTTGATAAAAAGTTCGAACCAACTGTAACCCAGAACGCAATGACTATCAGAAGGTTTTTCATTGTTGATGATAGTGATAGTAAAATATTGAGGTGAAGAATCATATTCAAAAAGATGCGTATGTATTAAAACTTCGCAATATTTATTTTTTTATCAAACTCTAGCAATGCGAGTTCCGCGTGCGGAGAAGAAAACAGGAGAATAGCTTGCGCATGCGCAGAGATTGCTTCCAATACGCAAGTAAAACGAGACGCCCTAAATGTTTGCTTCCTTACAAAATCTCGCCGCGAGAATTAACTTTTGGCAAACTGCCAAGTTTTCGGAGTATCTCTTCTTTGCACAGGCATTTACGCATGCGCATAGAGTTGAACAAGTATGCTATTATACAGACCGACAGACAGTCAGCCCGTTGACGGATTTGGCCCAAAATTTTATACCGACCTACATTCGTGACGATAAAACAGTGTACCAAATTTTATCCATCTAGCTCTTCAAGTTTTTGAGTTATAGTGTTCGCATGACTTCGGGCATACAAACAGACAGACTTCCCGTTGACGGATTTTGTCCAAAATTTGAAAGAAACCTACAAATTATGTTTAAAAACCACATACCAAATTTCATCCCAGTAGCTCTAATAGTTTTCGAGTTATCGTGTTCACAGACAGACAGACACACAGACATAATTCCAAAATTGTGTTTTTCGGACTCAGGGAGGTCTAAAACGTGGAGATCCGTCAAAATCTCGAGTTCGAATTTTCTGACGGTTACAATACTTTCTCTTTGCATACTTCGTATACGAGAAAGTAAAAGTACTGTACATGCGCTGTACTACCCTAAAGAATAAAGGAAATACTCCTTGGAGCAAATGAAGAATACACTTTTCGTGTAGAAAAACTAGCAGTATGCGATTTGTAAGTAGATTACCACGCTACATGTCTATCATGTTTACAAGGCACGTGAATACAACGCTTTGACATGCTGGGCACTAAATTATGGCCTTGGGGTAGACCATGCGACTCTTGATACTATTCGAAGTTCTGGAATAGACCTTGGAAGGTGGTGACATCTGCAACCCGTCGCCTGAGAAATGTCCTATGCACTCTCAATTGAGTTCAACTCGGAAAAAAGTCGATCATTTCGAAAGAATGATATCCTCTTCTTCAAGGCAACAACACGTTCGTCGATGATAGTTGCCCGATAAGGACGGGCTAATATTAAATTATGTAATAATTATCCAAAAAGATAAAAGTCTGCATCCTTGAACAGACGAATGCGTTGTTGTAGACTTATATCCAGATAAATAATGCCCTGACATGGTTCCGCGTTGAACATGGAGAATTGTTCGAAAATCCAGTATAAGACCATCCCAAACCAGAAGTCCAGCACCACCGTAATAGCGATGTCAGTGACATTTTCTTGGTTGAAACGGGTCTTTGGTGGTTTCCATATGAAGATATGAACGCAATATAGACTGCAGGGAGAGCCTAGGTTCGTCAGTAAACTACATACAGGCTCAAAGAGCAGGCATCCAGTGAACATCTCCTCTGCAACAAGCTAACCAGCTCTAGGAGTACTAACAACTATTTTACTAACAGCCCTGCGTATAGGCCACACTTTCCCAGCAATCTGTACATCATTTGGCTCGAAACTACGGTACCCGTGGATGCCGACAGCTGTCAGTAAATGCGCGTTTTTGTATGAATATTTACGCTCTACATAACAGACTATTGAATATTTAGTTATCATATTTGATAACTGAGGGATATGTGTGTGTGAGTTTTAAGCTGCCATAAATATTGACATAATATTAAGAATATAATAATCTAGCTCAGGACATAATTTTAACAGCATGATATGTGTTTAAATATCGAAAAGGATGACAAAATAAAAAAACTACGATAGATCCTTACCAATTTGTAATCTTAATTATTCGTCCTACTATCTTTAAACATGCACATAATGAGCAAACGTCATTTCCTGTGACTAATAGTTTGATTTGATCTGTTACATTAACATTTCATTTTGAACTACATGATGGTTGTTTCGTTCGGATTTGGTAATTCTTAATCGTGGTCTGAGCTTGCACCTCATCTCCAAAATTTAAGGTCACACCAACGTGAGGGCGTTTGAAACACGGCAGACTTAATTTAATAGCCAATCATACACACGATTAGTCTTCGGTGAATTCGGGTCTCGAACCTTCGATCTCCGACCATAAAGCTGAGACCGCCACCGCGGCTCAATTACTTTCATAAGTACGCAGTTACGCAGTACTAAATACATATAAAGCTGTTTTTTTCATTGTGTCAAAAATGTACACACATTTTTTTCCCTTCATCCTGTAAAATGTTTGCGTAAAAGTATTTAAGTGAGAGAGAAGAAATGTAAAATTATCTATAAGACTATGGGTACCTAAATTAGCCTAATTCGTAGAAGATTCTGCAAAGTCATAAACCAATTCTGCGAACTACATCCTAACTCTTCATCATTAACAGCATCATTAGCTCTTTTTTTCCGCCATGTTGTCGATCCACCCCGAGAGAGAGAGGACTTGTTGCTGTTTTGGCGATCGAAATTCTCTGCCAAAGAGTGTCGCAGGGTGTGGTAATGCGCCTTTCTATATTTGCTCCAGGAACTGTGCGGCGGGGCTATTTTTATCCCGGCTTCCCGAAATAGCCCCGTCATGGGGCGCTAATGCCTCCCGCTCTTGTTTGTTGTTGGCAGCCTCCCTTTATTGACAGTGTCAGCTTGTTACGGGAAGGGGGGGAGCCGCAGCAGACTCTTCAGTTGTGTTACACGATTACTGGTGGAAAAAAAGGCCTTGTTTTTAATCGAATATTCAATGACCAGAAATAGGATTTTGGAAGGGAGTGGGGTGGAGATTGAATGAAGTGGTTTTCGAACACCTATGACATTTCTGACGCGACCAATGAATTCGAATAAGCAGTTCCATACAGCTGTTGGTTGATGTTGCCATATGTTATGGCTTTCCAGGCATGTCAGTATAGTCAAGACATTTTGTTCACGGCGTATGATTGTATATTGAAGAAAAGAAATGTTTCTGAAACTTTCGAAGTCGATGGTGCGAGATGAAGACTCTAAGAGCAGGATTGGCAGCTTTCAGTATTTAGTGCTTAATGAATAAGGTAAAAAATAAGGTAACGTTAATGAATGGTAAGGTACGTTTAATGAATAAGGTAAAAAATATTCCCGTTTCAAAAACAAATAAAAAGCCACAGTGATCTGTTAGCAAACTCTGGTTTAGAGATCTGAGATTTACGGGTTCGATTCCGCATATTAAAATACACTGCTGCGGATCTGTTAATGAGAAATTCCGAATTACGTCTCCAGATGCTCACATGTAGCATCCAAAAACGGCGCTAAACAATCAAATGATGTAAGAAGATCTTAAATTATGCATAACTATTACTTATGCATGAGTTATATTGTAATACATTATTAATTATGTATTAAAATACAGCTCATATTCCATAATTTTTTTGAAATTGGTTTCAGAACATTACAGAAGTTTTAAGAATTTATCCGTTTTCATATTTCATATTTTAAAGAGGAATGGAAATTCCAAAATCAGAATGGGACTAATTCGAGCACCTTATCAATGTTTGGGATCTGGCTTTGTATTAAGTTTAATATAGTTATGTAAACGTTCCGTTTTGTAACTTTACGAGGGCAATTTTGACCATTGTCAGATGACGAGATCGACACCTGATTCGGCAGCTCCCGTTACAAATTTCCACCCCACGCCAACGTAAGAACGTTGGATTCAGGGTGACGAATTGAGAAATCAGACAGGTGAAATCGTTCCGAACAACAACCGGAACTCTACCAATAAATCACCGCGGGCGGACTCTGAATCGGAATAGTAAATCAACAATATTTCGACCTAGGAAAATTGCCCTGGAAATACAAGATGATTAAAACACCTCTGTTTGGAACTCCCTTTTGTGACAACATATGAACCAGGGCCAGCCTTGGAAGGTGCGGAGCCAGATTGGAAACATATTTGCAGAATACTTTTTTAAAAGATATTAAGAATCTTAATCACTGACAGCTAAGGAAACACACCACCGGGAATGTCTCCTCTCGACCACATACTGAATTTCATTTAGCTAGCTTGTTGAGTTTTTGAGATATTGTTCACACGCTCACGAATAGATAAACCGATAGACAATCAGCCCTTTGATCAGTGGCGTAGCGACCAGGGGATTGGCTTATTGATGCCCTGGGCGACATTGTTACGAAGCATTAGTGCGTTTATGTCAGTTTTTGAAATGAAATCTGACAAAGGGCTCGGAAAAAAGTACCATACCCCGGGTACTTTACATATGCACGCTTTTGGTGTAAATTGGACAATATGGTGAGTTAAATACGCGTTTTGAGAATACACGAGATAGCTATTCGAGTTTGAACCATGGTTAAATGACCAGGAAAACACTTGAGCCGTCAACTCCCTCTCTAAAACTTAAGGCCACACCCAACCAGTGGCGTAGCGACCAGATCCAAAACATTACTGTGTTTATGATGCCAGTTTTAAAGCAAAATATAAGGGGCGTAAAAATAATAACATAACCCCGGCGCCATTTGCTCTTGTTAACCTACTGATGATAACTGGTATAAAAGAAATCATATTATTTTCCGGGTGTTACTTGCTCTGATACGCCACTGGACACGGTGACAAAGCTTTAATGCGTTTATGCCACTTTTTTAAATCAAATGTGATGAGAGGGCTGAAAAACACTATGCCACAGGCGCCGTTTACACAAGTTGACTCACTGGTGACGACGGGGGTGGGCCCTCTCACTGGTGCCACTTACCCTCTCTACGCCACTGTTGACAATGTGAGAACATTTGGCCCTCAACTGCAAATTTATCATGCGCATATGCAACGGATTTTTGGTGGAATCAGGTCACGAGCCCACGACCCTCCGTTCCTGAATTTGAGGCCTTACCAACTGGACGCCGAATCATAAGTAAAATGCGTTCGAGTTTTACCATTGTTCACATGAGTTAGTTTTATATCATCCTGCTCGCCGCGTGTCCCACCTGGGCTAGTGGTTAGGATACCTGGCTCTCACCCAGGAGGCCCGGGTTCAATTCCCGGTGTGGGAAATTTCTTTTCTTTCCGCTCACGAAATTCCCATTCTCAGAGTATGATTTTAGGTGAAAAAAAATTAAAGATCTTTTAATTTTCAGTTACCTCCCTTTTTAATTCTGAAATTAGAAAGCTAAAAAGTGCAGGAAATTAATAATCTCGCGAATTCTCCGTGATAAGCGTCGAAATATTTGTATATGACATGCAACAAAAGCTGATGAAAAGTAACTTTACTATTAGTTTTTCCATTAATATGTAGATGGCTAAAAAATCATTATTAGCTTTAATGAATAACTTAAAAAATGTTTATTATATTTTTACATTTCACACTTTAATTTAGCCCAGATTGGGTTTGGAATAAAAAAATAAAATAAATTAAATTTATTGTTAAAAAATTGAATCATTGCCATCAATTTTAAGCGACAATTGACTACATACCTTAAGTGAAAAATGCATTGAAAAAAAATCTTGCGATTTTGCTAAGATTACTTTTATAAACGCAAATGCAATAAAAAACATGTAAATAATACAACTCTAGGAAACGAAAAAAATTTTCAATAAAACCTTCAATGGTATTCTTACGTGCGTCACATTCGAAATTTAAACTATTCCAGTCTTTAAACTTCCTCGACAGTAACTAATTCTAAAATCTACTAAAAATAATGTCAGTAACTATCACTGAAATCTACTAATGAACTCTTAGTTTTTACCATAACTAAAAATAAAAATAAAGCTTAATTCATTTGTTACAACGATGTTCAAATTTTTAAACCACACTGTCACTGTAGTAAAATAATTTCTTTCCTGTAACAATGACGAGAATTATGCGAATTGAGTCAAGTCACGTGACATCATAGTCATCAGACAGACGTCACTGCACAAGCCATATGGCAGCACTTTGTCTAACTAAGCTGTGATGCTATATCCTTTATTCTCCTGAAAGATACGCAGTGGATTCCAGAATTAAACTGAAGCGGCGTATTTGCCGTCCAACAGGTGACCATGTATTCATTCCACTAACTTTACATTTTGAACTACACAACGTGAGCACGAAGTTATTCTTTGATTGCAAAACATTAGAACGAAATAACCCCTGAAAACAGAAATATTGCTTTTTTATCATTGCATAGCATTTTTCCTTGTTTTGAAAGTATTTTTATATTATTATTTTCGCATTATTATTATATTATTATTGTTGCATTATTATTATATTATCATTATTATTTTCGCATTATTATTATATTATTATTGTTGCATTATTATTATATTATCATTATTATTTTAGCATTATTATATTATTATTATTATTGTTGTTATTTTTGCATTATTAACAATAATATAATAATAATTCGAAAATAATGATGATAATATAATAATAATGCGAAAATAATGATGATAATATAATAATAATAATGCGAAAATAATAATAATAATATAATATTTTCGCATTATTATTATATTATTATTATTTTCGCAGTCTTTAAAGCTGGACATTCACCATCACTCCACACCGCGCAAATTCGGCAGCACCACGCCTAACCCGTTCGTCAGTGCGAAAATCCGACGAGAATTGGAGCGCTTGGGTCGAAAGTTTGGATTTTCAACCTCTCTTGAAATCCATTAGGACTGTTGGGACATAAAACTGAAATGCGACCGTTGTGTAGATACGTGGGGGGGGCCTGTGCTACACGCGGGGGGAGTAGGTGCAGTAGCCATAGAAGTTAGAAGTGTTCGTAGGTGATGAATTTGCGGTTTGCGCTGTCCGACCCGTGAATGGGTGTACTGGAAATTTGAATGGTTTGGATTGCTCCGACGCCATTTGCGCGATGTGGAGTGATCGTGAATGTGCAGCTTAAAGGTTTAGCGCTAATGTTGTCATTGCGCATCATGGACATGGCTAGAGGGAAAGGGGAGGCATCCTGTCGCACACTCTCAGTCTCGGTGTGTTAGGAACACACTTCTATAAAACTATTTATAACTTTTGCCCTTCGTTTGCAGGTAAACCATTAGAAATACGCCAAAAATGTACTGGGTCAAATTTTACATTTGAGGTTGGGGGGTAGTTTTCAAATTTTTATAGCATGAACTGTTTGGATAGAATCGTTGAAAAAGCTGAACATTATATGAAACAGAACCATTTAACACGACCACCATCTTGAAACGGAATAAAAAAAGTCCTTAGACGTACGTCGTTTTTAATGACTTAAAGGAACATTCGTGCCATGTCCAAAGAAAATACGAATAACGAGTTTGGTCGTGACCGAGTAACAAACAAGTTTGCAGACAAACAGATGAAATGCCGAACGGTCGAATTTCATTGGGCTAGAATCGTTGGAAAAAGTTGAACATTACATAAAACGGAACCATTAGAACGGACACCATCTTGAAACGGAGTCAAAAAAGAAAAAACCTCACAGATATATCATTTATAGTTACTTCTATTAACAGTCGTGGCGAATTCGAAGGAAACGGAACAATACGTTTGGTTGTGACTGCATAACAAAAAAAAACAAGCGGGAGTGGTCTCCTCTAAACTTTCTCGTATACTCCCTAACACATGTGGAGAAAAATAAGCTAAAAGGCAGTAAAACGAACAACCGTTCCTAACGCAGTGGAGAAAAAAAAGCTTGGAAATCGGAAGCTTGGAGGTGAAAGGCGTGGATAGAAGCGGAAAGGATTAGGCAAGTGAATCGCACAATTACGGAATAACGTCCTTGCGTCATTGTGTGATGAGAAAAGACAAATAGGCAATTTGAACACCTTTTCTTCTACCGATTGAAAAGCAAATTGGGCATGGATATATAATTGATGTTAGCAACCATCATACCAATTTTATTTATCTAAACCAAAAGGTTTAGGAGATATAATTTTTAAAAGTATGCGATCATACAGTCCGACAGACCATCAACCTTTCGAAGGATTAGGACCTACATTCATAATGATAAAACTGTGTACTAAATTTTATTCATCTAGCTATTCAAGTTTTTGAGTTATAGTGTTCACATGACCGCGGACAGACAGACAGACTTCCTGTAGACAGATTTTGACCAAAATTTGATAGAAACTTACAAATTATGTCTAAAGATCACATACCAAATTTCATTCCCGTAACTCTGATAGTTTTCGAGTAATCGTGTTCACAGACAGACATAATTCTAAAATTGTGTTTTTTGGACTCAGGGAGGCTAAAACGTGGAGATTCGTCAAAATCTCGAGTTTAAATTTTTTGGCGGTTACAATACTTTCTCTTTGTATACGAAAAAGTACAAGTTGGAGTCAAAACTGGACCTCGTTTCGCTCGGTCAGTAAGATAAGCAATGAATCAAAATTTGTTTGTGGTCTTAAAAACCGAATCGGCCATTTCTCTCTAAATGGAGTTTAGATGTTGCTATCTTTGTCCCACCATTCGTTTTATCGAAACATTGAAGGCTGGTATGACAGATGCTGTGTCTAATGTTACGAATCAAATGTTGTAAACGCATGAGAAGACATAAATACCTTATGTGACGCACGGCCACACAAGCGACCGGCTATTTTAATTGCATTCCCAGACATCGGTCGCCTTCTGAAGATGGACACTGGAGATCAAATGACTGGATGTGATTGAGGATGAACTGTAAAAGTCTGCGTGGACTTTTGGAGAATACATATTTTTTCCCTAACCATAATTGTGCCTGTTTCTTGAGACTCCCGCAGGTGGGAATGGTATTTTAATTGCTTTATCAGACATCGACAGCCTACTGAAGATGAACACTGGAGATCAAAGGACTGGATATGGTTGAGGACGCACTGTAAAAGAGTACATAGGAATTTTGGGGATTCCAGACTTTTTCCCCTAACTATAACTGTGACTGGACATCGAAACGGCAGATGATGCTGAGAGACAGAGATGGCAGGTTGTCCTGTCCGAACTGGACATTAGAGTGAAACTCGCTTTATTTATCAGTGAATAGTGAACGCGACGACCCCGCCTGGGGTTTTGTATACATAGTCATTTATAATCCAGATGTATGCTAATTAATTACTTTGTTATTTAG
>BGPR01016678.1:0-11018 GCA_013235015.1 Araneus ventricosus | reverse complement strand
GACGACCCCGCCTGGGGTTTTGTATACATGGTCATTTATAATCCAGATGTATGCTAATTAATTACTTTGTTATTTAGCTACGTGTTTCTGTCTAGTTGAGATTTAGCTCCAGTGCGCCACACTCGACATTCTTCGAGCTACAAAGGAGAACATGCGATGAGATTTTGTAAGGTTATTGTTCTTAGTGCGAACTCCAGTGGCGTAGCGACCAGGGGGCAAGGGGGGGGTAAAGATGCCCCAGGCGCCAGCTTTAAGGGGCGCCATGGAGTGAAAACCTTACTGATTTCATGCCATTTTTACTTTCTCGTATACGAAGTATACAAAGAGAAAGTATTGTAATCGTCAAAAAATTCGAACTCGAGATTTTGTCGAATCTCCACGTTTTAGACCTCCCTGAGTCCGAAAATCACAATTTTGGAATTATGTCTGTCTGTGTGTCTGTGAACACGATAACTAAAAAACTATTAAAGTTACAGGAATGAAATTTGGTATGTGGTCTTTACACATAATTTGTAGGTTTCTATCAAATTTTGGACAAAATCCGTCCACGGGAAGTCTGTATGTCCGTGTTAATGTGAACGCGATAACTCACAAACTTAATAGCTAGGTGGATAAAATTTGGTACACATTTATATCACCAGGAATGTAGGTTTGTTTCAAATTTCGGACCAAATCCGTCAAAGAATTGACTGTCTGTCTGTCTGTATAATCGCATACTTTTGAACCCAATAACTTCTTTAAAAAACTACGTTGATGAATGGAATTTGGTATGTGGCCTTCTTACCTTAATGGTAGATTTGTGTCCAATTTTTGCGTCAATCGGTTGACGTTTTCTTTATCTTACACCCAGTCTTACTGGTAATCACGCCGGCTTCTAATTCCACTTCCGCGTTGGACGACCTTCGAAAATCGTGGAGTGACGTTTCGCTTATTTTTTTTCCTGCTGCGTTTGGGGTTCTTGTTCGTTTTACTGCCTTTTAGCTTATTTTTTTCTCTACATGTGTTAGGAGTATACGAGAAAGTTTAGGGGAGTCCACTCCCGATGGTTCGAGACAAAATATGATGAGGGAGCGTAAAAATAATACCTTGCCGAGGGCGCCTTTTACGCTTGTTAAGACATTGATGACGACTGGAATGAAAAATAACATATTACGATGCTTATTCTAGTTACGCCACAGTCCATGGGACAAAAAAATTATCCGTTTATGTCACTTTTTAAAATCGCATAAGATGAGAAGCGAAATAATGCCGTGTCCCGGCCGCCGTTTACACGAACTAAGTCACTGGTGATGACGATCGGGGACGAAAAAATCGTATTATGACCCGGGAGTCACTCACCCTAGCTTACACCACTGACAAACTCTATTAGGGTTTACAAAAATAAGCATATATTTAAGTATAACAGATTTTGCACAATACAGTGTGTCCGTAAAGTCATGGTGCAGTTATGAACGCTTGTTGTGGCGAACAGAAACGAAACGACAGGTCGAAACAGTATCCCAAAGAGTGTCTGTAGTGCAACGGTGTGCGCGCGCAAATGATGACGCAACACCACGCACCGTGCGGAGCCGACTGTGACGTCAAACATCTACCTTGACATGTTGCAATTGTATGCAGTTTCGCAATTTCCAGAAGGTGTCATCTTTCAACAGAACGGCGCTCCTCCACACTACGGCAACATTGTTCGTGAGTTTCTGGATACAACATCCCCCCAGTGGTGGATAGGCAGGGGTGCTGTCATGGCATGGCCACCATGATCCCCGGACATAACGCCATTAGACTTTCACTTGTGGGGTTATGTGAAACAACATGTGTACAGTGAACGTATCAACGACATTAATCATTTAAAACAGAGAATCACGGACGTTATTCACTCTGTTACACCAGACGTCCTTACCCGTGTGTGGGAAGAACTGGACTATCGTTTAGTTGTGTGTAGGGCAACAAATGGAGCCTGCATCGAACTCCGCTGAACAGGTATGCAAACCTGGAGAGTTTTTCTTTTATTTGGTGAAGATGTCACCTGTCTATCTTGTTTCGTTGCTTTCCTGTGACAGGTCAAAAGTGCACCATGACTTTTGTATATAAATACACGCTATAAATACAGTAGAGTCTCCCTGCAACGAAGTCTCTCTACAACGAATTTCTCCCTATAACGAAATTTTTAATCGGAATGTTAAATAACATTCAAAATATTCTCCATATAACGAAGTGGTTGTCTCCCTATAACGAATTTTTTCAGAGGTTTATCTTTTCGATTTTTGTCATTTTTGAAGACAAAAATGACAACAGTTGTTAGTTTGTTACAGTTGATAGTTTCTGTGCAGCCAATTCGCTCACACGTGCTTGTTTCTGGAACCACTCACTCTTAAAATATGAACATTTTTCTGAAAATTTAACATCACGAAATGCAAAGCAATGTAAAATAACGGAATTTTTCAAGTAAAATAAACGTAAGTACATACTAGTACATATTATTCTCTAAATTGGTGAATTGTCTTAACTTTTGAGCATTTTATTTATACAATAAAAATTAGTATAATTTTAACAAATTTATAATATATATATTACTCCATTTTTAATTGAAAATCATAAATACATTTGAACTTATCGCACCTATTGAAAAGTTTGGAATATTTACTTAAATAACTGCAAAAATCTCTAATCTCCGTATAACGAAATTTTCTCTATAACGAATTTTTCAATTGGAAAAAAGCGATTTCGTTATAGGGAGACTCCACTGTATTTAGAATCAGGGAAAGACTCGATACTCGACCCGTACTTGTGCCTCGGAACCTGCTGTTGCCGTAACCAGTGCCACTCAAACATAAAAACATTAAATATGAAAAACTTAACTGTTATGTAATAAATCCCGTCTGGTTCCGTTGGATGAGAGCCATGCTGTCTCCCGCTTCCACGGTTGCGGGTAGTGATTTAAATTCAACCGTCCGCAGACGATTTATGATTCTCGCCGGAAGAATGATTCAGAAAAGTCGTATCCTTGAACAGCGACATCTTCGCCTATTTTATATTCTTGTTAGAGTATTTAACGGCGAACTTATGTTATGTCATTTCACAACCAGTTCTCGAATGGTTGATACCACTCGGGTTTCTCTCTCGTCATTCATTCCATTCGGTTATTTAAATTAGTCAACAGATGAAGTGCATTTGGAGTGCAATAAAGACCTTTTCTTTCAGCAAAAAAGAAGAGTTGCGCAGTGCAAAAGTCATCTAATGTCGCCCGGCGACATTTCAAATGAACGAATTTAATTTTTCATATTGTATTAATATGGGCAATTATTTTAATTTAATTTCTGCTTTTTAATTTATTAACTCATCGTTATAAATATTATGGGATCTTGAAATCAATTGTTTCTGAAGCTCGTTACCAGGTGACGCCACGGATACGGAATCGAAATTTAATTAAATTAATCAATCAATTGTTAATAATTTTGTCTACGTGTCAAATGCTCACGATTGGCATCAACAGAATTAAAACATGAATCTCTATAAGTAGCAATTATTATTATTATTTTACGTTCACGGATTTTTATTTATTATTTATTTATTTATTTATTTTTATTTTTGAAATTATGCCTGTCTGTTTGTGAACACGATAACTCAAAGAGGGAGCGAACTACTTGAATCAAATCTGGTGAAGGCCGTGGTGGCCTAGTGGTAAGGTCTCGGCTTTGGGGCCGGAGGACTCCAGGCTCGAAACCCGATTCCACTGAAGATTCGTCGTTTGTCGGGCCTGTTGCACGCTAAATCATACGTATGGGGCCAAATGTCCTCCCTCCCGTTAGCACGGTGCGGAATTTTGGAGAGGGGGATGCCAGCTCAGGTGCCTTCCTCTTCATCTGACTAAGGTTCAAAATGACGAGGTCCGTCCCAAAATAGCCCTCGTGTTGCTTCAAAACGGGACGCTAGTATAACTAAACTAAACCAAAAGTTGGTATGTGATCTTTACATCAAAATTAAGGAACTGTATCACATTTTCGGCAATGTCGAGGGAAGTTCGTCTGCATGACCGTCCATGCGTGTGTGAACACGATGACTCCAAAACACAATGATCTAGACGGATGAAATTTCACATGCGGTTTTATCATCGAAATTGTAGGTCTATATCAGAATTTAGACCAAATCCGTCGAAGTTTTACTGCCTGTCGATCTGTCTATTCGTGTATATGTGAAAGAGATAACTGAAGAAACGCAACAAGATAGATAAATGAAATTCGGTATGTGTTTTTGACATTAGAATTGAAGATCTAGTCGGCCAAGGCGATGATGTCCAAAATTTCATACTCAATTTCTCTTTATCTGTTATCGAAGCCTAACACAAGCCCCGACAATATGTAGTGTAGAGTTAGTGTGTGTAGTTTTTAGTTCCACCAAAGTCCCGTTTTGAAGAAACACAGTGGCTATTTTGGGATGGACATTGGAAATGTCCGGTTCGAGGATTCAAGCGAGGACTCGTGAACGTTATTAGGGCCGACTGACCTTTATTTTTGGCGATGCAGTGTTCTCCGATCCAGTTACGTTAAATGTTTACTTCACTTTTCTCTCTTCCTTTGCATTTATATAAAATACTAGCAGTACGCGCACGGCGATGCCCGTGGAATCAGGACTTCAATAAAATAAAAAAAAATCGCCCACAATGACACGAAAAAGTTTTCAAAACAAAATCAAAACAAAAAATACACATTATAGATTTTCCGGCTTATTTTTTCCGCGATAATAACATGTAGAAAAACAGTACAGAGTACATTAATCCAAAACAATATAAAAAAATTGTTGCCCGTGGAATCCTGACTTCAACAAAATGAAAAAAAAATTCTTAGAACATGACAAACAGCTCCGAAGGTTATGACGTCACCTGACCGTTCATCCAATCAAATTGAAAGCTGCGTTCCGAAAGATTGTCGCTGAAGAAATTTCGCTCGACAAAAATAACTTTCATCTGCCCAGGAATAATTTAATTTAAAAAAAACGGGAAAAGATATTTTAACCGTTCTTGTTTTAAATCAGAGAGAACCGTTCTAGTTATAAGCTGAAAAAAATTGAAAATAATAGTGTTATTAGAAAGTCGGATGCAACAAATTAAAAATCAAAACTAACATCTTGATGCCAAAACTGGGTATTTTTTAAAAATTTCTCAAAATTCAGTAAATTGCGTTAGAAATTCAAAACTAACTTCATTAGAACGGAAATCGCGTGCTCTTTCCGATGGTGTATCTATTTTTGTCGTACAATTATACAAAATCATGCTATTGATAAATTAGTGCGAAAAATCAACCAAAACAACACAAAACATTAAATAAAAAAAATTCTAGATTAAAATTTAAAATTCCGGCTTCGAGGTGCATTCAGCCACCATTGCGACTACCTGTGTACCAAATTTCATGGCTGTAAGTGCGATAGATTCGTCTGGACATCGCAGACAAACACACACACACGCACACAAACATTGCCTTTTATAAGTATAGATTGAGTATCAATGAGAAATAAATACTTTTATACGCAATAAATTTATTGGTATCGAACCCGGATACGAACCAGGGGCATTTAGATTGGCCGGGGTAATTTCCAACCGTTGCGCCATGACGAAAACAACACCTGAGCCGGCATCCCCTCTTCAGACTTCCACAACACACCAGCGTAGCTGTGTTTTTGAGATATCATGTTCACAGCCCGACAGACACACATATGTATTTTTGGGACTCAGGGAGATCAGAAACGTGGAGAACGTACAACATTCATCAAAATATCGAGGTCGATTATAATACTGTTACAAAAGTCTTACTGTGGGTTATGGTGTAAACAGTCCAACACGCAGGATAATGGAGAATGAAGGTTTATTTACAAATATGCAGGAAAAACATGTATCACAGGTACAGAAAACAATAGCACAGTTCCACAGATTACCAATGTAAACAAACAACAATTCACAGGTAATAACAGTTCAGCACTTTGTTATTTAACAACACAAACAGTCAATAAATAACTAATAACGACAATAACAGCACTTTCAATAGCTCTCAGCTCACCAGCTTCCTAGCTCGCACTGCAGACGAAACTCTAAAGTCGTTCCCAATGGATCAACACTATTACCGCTCGGCGTCTAACAGCTTACTAGTTCGCACAGCGGATAGAACTCCAAAGACGTTCGGGCTCCAAGGCGATCCCAGTCGATCAACACACACTTCGTCATCCAAACGCTCTCCTTATATAGTCTCCCGCAGTAGGCCGTGACGTCATATGGAATCTTCTAGTACATTCAAGCGTATCTCGTCTGCTAATAGAGATATCGAGAAGATTCCAGCACCTTTGAGATCCCATATTTCGTCGCCAAGTTTGTCGCCAAGGTCAGGGGTCCAGACGTGGCTGCTGTCGGTCATCTCATACTTACCCCTGTAAAACTCTCTTCCCAATCATAAGACTCACATTGCTGGGAAGCGACTTTCCATGTTTGTAACAATACTTTCTCTTTGTATACTTTGTAAACGAGAGACTAAAAATCTTGCTTATATTTTGGATAAGTACATCTTTCCAGGGCCGGATTGAGCCCTCTAGGGGCCCTTAGGCAACGCAAATCTGGGGGCCCCCTTTTTCCCTCCTCAACTTCATGATATTTTTGTATCGATTTTAATTTAATCTCTATAAAAGCAGTTTTACGTAGCAAATTTTGACGAGTTGAAATAGTAAAATATTTAATTGCGGATCACTTTCAAGAGAGTTGATTTCAGTATAACGCGTATGAAAATATGCAAAATTAAAATTTAAAAGTAATTTTATATAAAATAGTAAAAAAAAATTGACAAATTTTTTTTAACACAATCTAAATACTATTTAATTATACGATCGGTCATTTTTTTTAAATTAAAAAGCAATATATTTTTTTAATTTATAAAACAACATAATATGAAACTTACAAAAGGTAATTAATTAGGAATGTTGTTAGAATAATGTTCCAAAAGTTAAAAGATATTTGATTTTAATTAGAATAAGTTCGAGTGCACGGCCTTTGTAAATGAAATGAAAATACAAAATTAAATTATTCTGAAAGTACCGCAAAATAAATAAATAAACAAATATCTCGAGACCTCGGGGCCCATAGGCCTACTTTGCCTATTTAATAATCCGGCCCCGTTCTTTCCGCTGACGGATCTGCTCCAAAATTTGGTACAGATCTGCAATTTTGTTGTGAATGTTACATGTCAATTTCCTCCTTCTGACTTATCGCATTTTTCAGTTATAGATTTCACATTCACTCGGGAAAACGGTCAAATTCGCCGTTTTAATTCCAGAAATGGTTCCTTCCGACTAAGAGAGATCTAAAGCATGGAGATTCATTAAAATTTTGAGGTCCAACTTTTTGACGATTACAATACTTGATTATATTTCATACAGGAAAAAGTTTAAAGCGTTTATAAAAGAGTTGTGTGTCAATAACAATAAACGCTAATCAAAAATAAAATCAGATGTATAAGTTTACAGATACATAACATATTGATGTTTGTGTCACTCAATATTAAAATGAAATCTCTACATCGAATTATTGACTGTAAAATTTTTTCGCGATAACTTTTAAATACGAAACCAATGCTCATTTTTCTCTAGTCTCTTTCTTCTTCTTTTCCTTTTTTTAGGATACGAATCACACGGCGGTAGTGTGCTTACATTTGATTATCATCAAGAAATCGGAATTTAACTGATCTTTCAATTGATATTCTTATAAATATCTGAATTTCATAAAATATACCAGAAACCAAAAGAATTTAGAATATTAGTTACTTGATACTCTATTTGATTTTTCTTCGCTAAAAATACTTTTAACAAAATCGTTTGCTCTTAATATTCTAGTCGTTGCGTAACTTTAAAAAGATGCCATTTTATAGTTATAATCCTATTTATGATAAAAACATAATCCTTCTTCTCAGGTTTAAACTCATTAACCAGTTGTCTAGTCAACAAGTCATCATTTCATTAACATTAAGGTAAAGTTCAAATAGCGTTTCGCAATTCTTACATAATGGCTTTTTAGGTGTGACATCTGGTGGCATTTTACTGAAACAAAATAGCCTCGAGTCGCGAATGTTCCGCCAGAAGGAGAAAACTGAGTTGAGCTGTCGTCGCATTGGAAATAAATCACATGACCTCTCTTTCGGTTGTCATAGCAACTGACTCGTGTATCGATTATGGAGTGTGGATAAACTAAGGCAAGCGAACATTCCGAGAACAAGACTGAACATTTTCTTCTTATACCTGTGAAGGTAAAAGTCATTCGAATCTTTCATTAATTTATCGAAAGGGAAATAGAAAAAAAACGAAGAAGTTTCGAACAGGGAAATTTTCTAAATCTGTTTTTGCTTTCAATTCAAGTAAGAGGTTATTATTTTAAGATATTTTTTTATTCATTTTTGGCATATGCTTGGTAAATGAAGTAAATTTTCCGATATAATAAGATATTTTAATTCGCAAATTAATTCCGTATTTAAATTTTTTTGTAGTTCGTAAATAGAAGTCTCAGAACTGAACCTTTTTACACCATTTACATATTTAAAGAATCAAGACTACTGATTATCAACAATCAAATTTCACAGCTGCTGTCCCTTTCAAAAGTTCTTTCCTAAAATGTATGCCTTTTGAATGTCTAATTATTCTATCTCATACTTGACTTACAGTTGAACCAAGAGTTAGAAATCAATGTTTCGCGTTTTCACCTTATAAGAAGACTCTTTCATTAAAAGTCAGCAATTTTCCTATCATCTTTTGCATCTAATTATTAAATTGATTTAATCTTAGACGTAGTGTTGGGAGTTTTCAAATCAATAACATGCAGCAGCTCCACAAGGCCAGAGGTGATAGTTCAGTTTGTTATCCTAGAGAACGACGAGAAAAAATTGACCAATTTACAGAGAGTTGGGTTGCTGACGACACTTTAAGTAAACTAAGTTAATATGTAAAAACTGATTTGTTGAAATTGGACACAGCTGTATGCAGTCGGAAACCCACTACCACTTCATGGATTTCGCTTTCATTATTTCGAAACACACCCGATTGTGTAATCAATCCTTTGCACAACAGACTGCCTATATACAATAATTAAGTCTGGAAGCATGAGCACTAAAAATATTTATAATTTGAGGGGCAAAACAGTTATGTATCAAAATACGCATTTATGAGTTTGTTCCTTCTTTAATAAATACGTCAAACTATTTCATTAAAGCTAAAGAGTATGTTCACTTGCGAGCCGTTCGTTGGAATTATTTTCTCTAGAAACCAGTCGCGAACCATGGGAAAGCAGGGAACCTACTTCAGACCTTCAATCATCACTTTTCAGTCGTCAATTGAGGAGGGAGGTCATTGGAAGCGCTTAGACTCAGAGGTCTTTTATCCTCCGTTTCTAGCTGAAATAAAGGTTTCGATCTTGCAGGTTCGCGGGGAACGCCGAAATGCACACGAACACATCCAAGTGTGAATTGCTAATCCCTTTTTGTTCGCTGAGAAGTCGACAGGAATTGGATTGGAACGAACAGTTCGTGAACCGTTCGTCCGACGCTAAACAGAACGAACAATAGCTCACGATTGATTCGCAAACCGTTCAGCCCGAAACTGTGTGTGCGTTTTTATTTGTAACTCTAAGAGTGTCGTTTCTCCCTAACACTTAATTCACCAGTCCTCACAAACAAGATCCCATACGCGAAATTAATATAGTATTATAAACAATGCGCGTAATATTATGCCTTCAATTTAATGCCTGACATAAAAATTAAAAGGTTTTTGCTAATACATAACAGACCGCAGATATAGATTCGTTAAACCACAAATATCAGTTTGTAATTTATATTCCGAATGAGAAAGTAGTGAATGTCCGGGAGACGATCAAATTCTCATTAATCCGAAAAATTGTGTCGTCCATCTAGATGGTAAGTTCGGATAATCAATATTCCGCGTAGATATAATCAGGTAGTCTGAATAATCAACTTTTCGATTAACAATATCACATGCTAATTAATCTGAACATCACACCTCTATCCTGATAATACTGAGTTGTAACTAATTCCTGATCATCCGTCTGTATAATGTGAAATTTTAAGTAGTCCGGGTAATTAATCGTCGGCTCTTGACAGATAATGTCGAAAACTCAATGAATATTATTACGCTGCAATTAGTCGGAATACCTGTGTTTATCAGAGGATAGCGAGAAAATCATGACACGAAAACTTGGTATATTTGCCTCTGCTTTTTATATTCATATAATGTGCTAAGTATCACACTTTAGCTATTTATGACATTATAACGAAGTTCTAATGTCATAAATCAATCCTTAGATGAGGTTGAGAGCAATTTGTAATTTTTAATAATCAAATTCATTTTTTTCTTTTATACTGTCAACACCATTTACTCCATATGACCTCTTTCATTGCATTCTGATAAATTTTAGCTAGTTTTCTGCAGCCAAATGACAGGATAGCGCATTAACTTTGAAATCGCATTCACTACTTTCAGTAAACATTCCGTTATTTTCTCTATTGTTATTATAAAGCATAGGAACGGTCGTTTTGTTTGTTTCATAAATTTGCCCAACTCCTGAAATTGATTTTGAAAAAAACATTAGAGAATTATGTTTCCTGAGTATTATTTCTACAAATCATTAATTTTTTAACATCTTCGAAAAATATCTTATCCTGCTAAGAAAATTCCATTTGTAGACTGCTTTGAACCCTTGTAAATTTTTGACATTTTGAAAACTCTCGAGTTGTTACATTTATTTTTGGGATAAAATTAATATCGTGCTGCCATCTAGTTATAAAATATACAGTTACAAAGTATTCCAAAATTTAGGTCCATTTTAGCACTTCACGGACAAGAAATAAAAACCTTAAATAAGCATAAGAAAACAGCAAGAAAATGTAAGAACGTTAAAAACATTGTCGTAAACATTGTCGTAATTTTTCTAATTTCATTTCTTTTTTCAATTAAATTCTTTTATTCTTTTTAATTTTTGCATAAAA
>BGPR01016677.1:0-34048 GCA_013235015.1 Araneus ventricosus | reverse complement strand
AAAACCGCCAAATTGGCGTTAATACGTAAGTACAAAAACCGCCAAATCTGTAGCCTCGGTGGCGTTAATACGTAAGTACCGAAAACTGCAATACTTTCGATAATTTAACAGAAAACACAATGAAATAACCAGCCAAAAACCGATTTCGATCGCGTCAATGATACAAGTACGAGAGGAATGACTACAAAAGTGGGAGAATTTTCGAACCTGTCAAGCTAAAAAGCAACGCTGTCACGTTTTTTTAAAAAATAAAATCAAGAATTCTGGTTTATCTCTGGGGGGCTGCAGAACCATAGCCCCCGGATTCATCACTGGCGCAAAATATTAAATTTTCTAATGATGGGGTTATGTGTAGACATGCTACCACTGCGCAATTTTGAATAAAACTCGCAAACCGCAGAAAATTTGAGCATGTCGATTGTATTAAGTGTCAAAAACAGCTGCCTGCTGGAATCTGTTTCAGAGCTTAATGACATCCAATTGTTCCATCCGGCTTCCTCAATCAGCCCCTGTCACGTGATCGGCTGCAACTGAGCTGATGGGGATCAATTAAAACAAGAGCACCTACCACTCGGCGATTTTCAGATGCGAAGTTCGACTTTCCGATTAGTAGGCGTTCTGCATCAATTTAAATTCAGGTCGGTTTCGAGGAAATCCGCGGAGGAAATTAGGACATGGCATTGATTCGAATTTTTGAGCATTATTTCATGTAATAGATTTTTCTGGTAATTTTTAACAAGTGCGTATGACAACAGTGAAACTGGCCTAATCCGAACGTTTTTTAATTCGAATTTGTCGGTAATTTATTTATTTATTTTCTGCTTCTTTGAATTACCTACAAACATAATGTAACAATATCGCCCGTAATTTCTGTTTGAAGACAAAACTAAAAATTATACAATTTTATTATTTATGAGTTGTTTTCATTAGTTAAATAAGTTCGTACAATGCGTCTTTAATGACTGCAAATAATACGTTTTTAAGGCCCTTAACCCCTTAAGGGTCGCATTTTTTTTGCTATCTAATAACATGACCCCTGTTTTGGAAAGGGGCTGTCGTTTTCATTCATCTAAGAAGGCATAGAATACTTGAGGTGCTTATGGATTCTACTTAATTTTTGTGTCAAATTATAAAGCTAATTACCGATTACATTTTAGTTTATAAACCTAAAAATGCGATAATTCGATGCACATCAATATGACGGCGCGGGGCTTAAAGGTTTAATTCACTCCAAATTTACTGCTGTACAATGTTATGTACTCAATAAAAAAATATCCCTTTTTAAGAAACTTCGAATATCTAAATGTATTGTTTAATTTGAAGTTTTATTGGACAATTGTTATATTCAAAATGCTGTGTTTAATGCTACTATTTGTTAATAAAAATTATTTATCAATTGATATCATTTTGTAAGTTATTAAAAGTTTTTAAATTATAACTGTTTTACTTCATTTATTGCAAACACATACTGTTCATTTATTAACTTGCGCTATTTATTAAAACTGTTACATATTAAAAATAAATTTTTACTCCATTTTAGTTTTAAAATTGTTTCCTCTTGATGTACTCATTTTTAGACCCGATTTTTGTTAACTCTGGAGAAGTCTTAGGCGTCTGACAGATGCCACGCGAATTTTATTTCGTTGCTGAGCGTAGTTGAAAAAAGTTTGCACGTTCTCCTCCCCAATAAAAATGACATAAGATGTAGTAAAAATATAAAACTTATGAAAATAAAAACTGAAAGATATTAATAAAATATGTACGATTATTAATGGGCAAAGAGGGCGCCGTCTATCAGACACCACGCGGCTTAGATTAAACTTTCAAAGGTGCGGCTTCTCCATAGTTAATTCGAATTTTCGGATAAATCAAATTTTTATTGCGATCCGTCAACTTCGAATTATCCAAGTTCCACTGTAATTTTAACATACATCCAAGACAGAATTAATGTGACATTGGAAATCCCATCTTAAAATCCGTTTTTAAAATGAGGTAATTTTTTTTTATCCCTCCTTAAAAACTGGGATTGATCTGTCCTCAACATTCTCGTATACTCCCACATAAAGAAATGACAATGTGCGGTGAAAACTGTGTCTACATGTTTACGATTGGCATCATTAAAATTCCAAAAAAACCATCATAAATCACCTTTACCACCGGCGATTTGCAATCGTTATCTTTTGATTGCGAAATTTTCCGGCAATAACTTCAGAAATGTAATTCGAAAAAATAAGTTTTATGTCGCCTCAAAATTAAAAAATAATATTTTCTTCATCCATACAGTTTGATAGCCATGCTATTTCCCCCTCTTATTTGCAGAATTTTTGAAAGAATAGTTTGTTATTATATCCACGATTACTTGCACATAAATGTAAAGGGTCATCTCGACTTAGACCGAGTTCCTTTCCGATTGACAAATCGGTCGTAAGTCGGATTTATATTTGTCAACACTATTTTTGCGTGTCACAATTTTTTGCGTTGCGTTTTCACAAACTTTTATTTAATTTGACTTGTTTTATCTTCCTAATGACGGAATTTCGTAATCTATTTTCCACTCATTCCCTGATATGCCATAGTATAGAAACTTTGTACACCTATGTATTCTCGATGACAATACACTACTTTAATAATTTTAGAATTTAGGTATCAGTCAATTAATTTAACTAATTGTCGTCATTAGTTGCTAAACATTCAGTATTTTCTTACTCTTTGAAATTTCAAAAAATTGAGATAGGTGATGTAGCTTGTTAAGTGACGATATATCATATGCTATAAATCAAAATGCATATTTTGTGTCAATTAATTAAATAATTTTAAAAATGTTCACTACAATAAAGAGTATTTGTATATGATCTATTACATTAATGTAAATATTAAGTATATAATAAATACATAGAAAAGAATTAAAAAATACTTATATATATATTGTAACCGTTGAAATTAGTTACGTATACAATTAAGGGTGGAGGAAGTTAGCTTCATTTTTTTATTTTATTTTAAAGCCGCCGATTTGCAAAACTGTAAGTCAACGAACAGTTGATTATTTTCCTCAATTATTTTATTAGGTGGCCTTCTCTTTCGTTGGGCCCTAAGCCCAACTGTAACTGGGAATTCCGCTGAAATTCCTAGTTACGGTTATGGTGGGGCTCCAAATTACTCTAGACCAGGGAGCTCAAATTTCTTAAAATGGACCTGTCCGTTTCTAAACTTCTACACCTAAATAGCGAAAGAAACTTGACCCCAAAGGATTTAACGTGCACCAGGATAGCGTATAATGTGTATGTTTGTTGGAACCGGGCCCCGGGGGTGATCCTCTGATCTTGAAGACCACATATCTGCCACCGACTATTGATAGTTTAGAAGTTGAATGCTAATACTTATGCAAGACGTATTTAACAAATTGGCACATCTAAATAACATTTGGAATCAGTGGCGAATCCAGGGGAGGGGCTATCGGGCTGCCGCCCCCCCCCCCCCAGAGATAAACAAAAATTCTTGATTTAATTTAAAATCACTACAACTATTTGTTCTTAATTTTCATTTAAAAAAATAGTAATAAAATCGTTACAACATTGCTTTCTGGCTTTGCAGGCTCGAAAATTTTCCTACTTTTCTAGTCATTCCACTTGTACTTGTAGCGTTGCGCGGTCGAAAACATTTTTTGGCTAGTTACTTCATAGCATTTTTTATTAAATTATCGAAAGTATTGCAGTGTTCTTTATTATTCTTATTGTCAGGAGAGGAATGTCTGTAAAGTTAAAGTGTTTTTGTTTATATAAGCCTTAAGGTTTGATATTCGTCATTACGATACAAAATTTTTATGACTCCCCCCCCCCCCCCCCGACCCTAATCCTGGATTCGCCCCTGTTTGGAATGAATAACATAAATGAATTTTATAGACTTAAATTCATTACTAACGGATTAATTGTATGCAAGATTAATTTATGCGTATCATAAAACAGGCGGAAATAATGCGTACCTGTACACGGAACAGGTCAAATTAAAAATCTATCGAATTTTAGTTAGTTACAGAACATCTTCGATTTTCGATTGAAAGTTCCAAATTCAATTTTCTGGTTATAATAAAAGCGAAAACTAGGACACATGAAATCGATCGAATTGAAATTCCGGACCTCAATTACAGAACTGATTGAAAGGCAGAATGGAGACAGGAAAACCAATTTCGGAGGTAAATGGATTTCTCACAAACATATTAGCTGTGCTGAGCTCCATTCATTCCCATCCTTCAATGTTTAAATGAAGTTAGAATACATTTATGATCAGAATTCAGTATCTTTTAACATTTTAGGTATTTAATACACCCTGACATTTCATGCTAATGGTGCGAGACTTCGTAAAAACTGTATGAATCGTTACTATAGTGGAACTCTGTTAACTCGAGTTTTTTCTCCTGTTCTTCGAATTCGTAATGTTCAATTATTATCTTTATTCCGAATTTATTTTGCTTAATTTTAATTTCATAAAAACGTGACAAATTTCAGCTTATCTTTTTGATATAGACTAAGTAGATTTTAAATGTTTATAGTCATGTTCATATACAGCAAAAGAAAATAATTTAATATGCAAAAATGGCTGAATTTCTTGCAGTGAAATTGCGTTGATTTGGAGGTTTTTAATTGGAATTCGACAGCTATTCGAATTTTTTCTCTCGTTCTTTGAGTTTCTTATGCGCATAATGTTAAAATATTGTTTATAATACGAATTTACATCGGTTACACACAAGTAGAAACTAAAAATTGAAAAAAAAGTTATTTTTATTTTTGAGTTCTCTTTTCGTTAATTAAATACTTTCGCATCTTGTGTTCTTAATGATCCTACCTAAATAAGTATTCAAGGCCCTTAATCCTTTCGAAGACTTTATTCTGTATGCAATATAGTATTCAATCAAAAAAGCAATAAAAAGTTATCCCTTTTTCTAAAAAAGCTTTGAACACATTATATATGTTTTTGTTGTTTATTTTGAAGTTTTATTGTACAACTGTTGTATTCAGAGTAAAGTATACTGTTTCTTTATTAAAACTACTTATGAGTTGAAATTGTTTTTAAAATTATAAAAAATCTTAATTATAATTATTAATTTATTAAAATCACGTAAGGTTATTTATCAGAACTGTTAAACGTTAAAAATAAATCTTCGTTGCCCTTTTTAGCTTAAAAATTTTCATTTTCTTTTGCCACTCATTTTTAGGCCCATTTTCTATTAATTCGAATTTTTAGACAAATCGAATTTTTATTGTGTCCAGTCAGCTTAATTAGTAAAATTCCACCGTATTAACCAACCTTAAAGAGAAACGTTTTCGAGTTCCTAGCATTCTGCTTCGCAATCCTAAAGGTGCGTATACACTTGGCGAACAGAACATGATTAAAACAGATAGTTTACGATTTGCTGCGTGTTTGAGGAAATTTTTCAAGACGAACAGATTGCGTTCCATAGAAATGGACGAATGGGCATGGAATCCGTCAATCATCGCCGTTAATCACCGATAGCGGAGGGTTTTTTTGAAAGGTCTGGGAGGGGGGAAGGTGTTGAAAATTTATGACTTGGATCATTTTTACATACGTTTTGAATCGAAATGAGAATATTTTGTTTAGTCTCACAGGATGTTGGAATAAATTATTCTCATTACGAATGCATCTGGTTCCATAGAATTGCGCGAACAGCGTACACTTTGAACCCGTAAGTCATCAGCTCAGTTATAGAGGAAGGATCATAGACTAAAGTATATGGGAAGGATTCTTAATGGGGGGGGAGGTCTTTGGAAGCAAGTTGAACTTGGCAAGAAGAGCATGGAAGACAATAAATGCAATGCGATTAATTTAGAGAATTATTCAATTTACGCTTGAATTAATTGAGTAGGCAACTTTATTAGACAGAAAAAATTTGTTAAAAGAATAATGGAGATATATATATACTTTTACAATATATTAAAGAAGTAATTGTAATTAAATACAGTCCAGATAGCACTCTCCAATTTGAATACGCCACTCTGTTTCGTAATCAGGGTTGTATGTTCAAAATAGCAAAATAAGGTCAAACCTGCTTTAAATTAATATCAAAAAAGGACAAATTTGAAAATTAATTAGAGTACCTATTTCCTCGCTTTTTATCATTAGGAAATTGCTATCTTTTATGGAAACGAATCCTACTAGATTACAATATGTACAATACTCTATTACAAAACCAAAATTTAAGTGAAAAAGATTCCAAACATCTCCATAAAGGATTTGCAAAGAAGACATTCTGTTCTTACCCATGCAGAAAGATATGGTGAAACAATGTACAGTAAAGCGGCGTTTATACGTTTCTCATTTATACATCGATTATATTTATAGGTCGTTTCATCACAGTCCCGATGCATTCGTATCGTGCATTGTAATTCATTTCGATTATACGTCTTTTCATTTATTCGTCATTTTTCGTCAGTCCCTTGAAAGGCGTATAAACGGTGCTTTCATATATATCAAATACGATTTAACCAAAAATGTTCTATACTATTTTTCAACTTGATTATAAATAAATAAAAATTTGTTATTAACATAATAAATCACTAATAGTAAAAATCTATTAACATGAATAAAATTTTCATACACATAATAGATGGTTGAGTTTCAAAAAATTATAAAAATTTCAAGAATGTACTGTTCATATTTTCGACGTTATTTAGCTAATATCTAAATACAATGCGCTGCGTTGTTCTATATATTTTTTAACATTAACATTAAAACGTTCGATACGTATAAGCTGTTAAGAATTATACCCTTTTTCCTTCCCTTTCTCTCTAAAAACCCCTAATGCTTTCCACTTTCGTGTTGAATTTTTCTTTAAAGAATTCAGCCATGAAAAGAAAGGAATAGTCACAGCAAAAGTGATTCCTTATATGCTATGCAAAAACTCTAACAGTTCCAGCTAAAACAAAAGCATCTTCACAGTCGCAGTGAATTCAATAGCAACAACACAGCCTCTATGGCCAGTCTTTCTTCTTGACTAGTAGAGAATAATTCTGAATATGTCCTCTAGAAAAGATAATTAATGGAGCCAGAACCAAGGTATCCGGTTTTACCTCACTCTCACATACGGAATTCTAATTTTTGAATAAGGAAACTCACGTTGGGTTAATCCAAAAACAAAACAAATCGTATTTTTACGAGACCCGCTACCAAAGTATTAATTATCGCACTATTTTCCCTTTGATTTCAACAATTTTTTAAAACAATATTTTTTTTATGATTAGCAACAATACTTTTCATTGTTATAAAAATCAAACTAATTTAATTCTGTTATCAAATCGCTTAATCATGTAAATATTTTTTCTATTTTTAAAGCTGTGGTTAACGAAGTTTGCTTTCTTTGATACATAAACTCCAAAGTAGAATTTCACTTGCACAGTTTTAATATTACATACATTTTTAAATGTTCAACTAAAACTTCATTCAGTGAAATGGTTTTTACTTTATTTGATAAGACTTGTGAAGTGAAATATTTTGTTGCACCAACTTCAAACTGATTCTTTTTAAGCAAATGGAAAAAATTATTTTCGTTTTACTTTCTAATTACCGATTAAAGCTTCTTTTTGATTTCGCTATTATTGTGCTTCAGGTTCTTTTCTGTTAGCCATTCTAAACGGCCTCAGTGGCATAGCGATAAGGTTTCAGTTTCGGGGTCGGAGGGCTCCAGGCTCGAAACCCGATTCTCCAGAAGATCCCCCGTGCCTAATGTCCTCCCGCTGGTGCGATGTGGAACCTTGGAGAGGGTACCAGCTAAGGTGCCGTCCTTGTCATCTGACCACGGTTCAAAATGACAACGTCCGTCCCAAGAGCCCTCGCGTTTCTTCAGAACTGGACGTTAATGTAACTACACTAAATTTTAGACATTTTAATTTAGATGAATTTATAATTGGGCCATGACCATAGACATTTAGTTAAAAACACTTAATATTACAATTATTTCGAATTTATACATTTTAGTCTTATCAAACAACAAAAGTAAAATATTAATAGTGACGCATTTCGAATTTATAACTTAACCAAAAGCAATTGCAGTAAAGGAAGTATTTATTTTCGTTTTACCTTCTAATTTTAACTTTCATGTCAATTTTCGCAACCATTATAATTTGGGTCTCCTTCGTTTTAGATATTTAGATTAAGAAAACATGAAAATTTGGCTATGCGTAGACACTTAGTTCAATACACTTAATATTAAAAAAAAACATTTAATATAAAAATATTCAAAAGCAGAGTTGAAAAAAATTAATCCTTTTAGCATTAATTTCAGATTGCATAAAATTCATATTTTTAAAGCTAATCTTACAATATCTTATCAAACGACAAAGCTGACATTTGAAGTACATATGCGCTCCGAATTAGTAACTTAACTAAATTAAATAACAATTGCAAAAACGAAAACACTTAATTTCGTTGTTCTTTCTAATTATATGTTTTAAGTTTCATTTTAATTTCACAATCATTACAATTCAGGTCTCTTTGGTATTAGACATTTTAATTAAGGAAAATTTCACCATGCGTAGATATTTTGTTCAAAATTTTTAATATTAAAATGTTCTATCTCAGAAGCGAGCACAGAAAAAGTTCGTTCTTTTTCGCATTAATTTCAATTTTTATATAAAATTCATATTTTTTAACTTCATTAAACAATGGGGAAATTTTAAATAAATATGTATTATGAATTAGTAACTTAACCAAGATGACTAGCAATTGAAAACTTATTATATAAAGCTAATGTTGTAAAAAAATTGTTGTCAAGAATAAAAAAACTAAAATTGTTTAAAAAATATGTAATATTTGTATTCTTTATATTTTATAACTTATATTTTCCTTGTCACTGATACTTTTATTTCCTCACCTTTTTCTGTCTGGAAACCTTCTTTTAAGTTTTTTCTACAACGGTCCGTGCGGTTCGGATACGAGAGAAAAGGCTAATTTCTGTAAACTTCTATTAATATGAATATGTTTAGTTCTGTCCACTCCATAATTACCAGAGAAAAGGCAAAAAAAAATTAAGAAGCACACGCCTATCTAAATATGATCTTTCAAATTCGAAGTAGATTCGCCGTATCCAGCGAACAGCACATTAACCCGTACCAACTAGAATAGCGAATCTCTTTGAATTCTTCGATGAGCCGACAGTTTTTGGCTCACCGCCAGCAGCACCCTGACCGTTCGCGGGGAATAAAATAACCCGTCTACACTTGCGAGCATCTGTTCACAAACGATTCTATTCGGCGTCTGCTCGCAAGTGTATACCCACCTTTACAGGAATCGCGAATTGTAGTTTTATAAGTTGAATTAGAGAACAGACAATATCGGGTTTACATTGACGGAAAACTTTAATATATTCCAATGGTCGAGACATCAGAATGGCAGTTCAAATTAAAAACAACCCATTAAGATCCAAAAATCCTTCAAATGGTTTCATCCGGTATTAGAGGATTAAGAGATGCTCTGCAGTAACACTTCTGCCAAATGTCTGTTAGCGTCTAAAAAGGAATGTTTGCAATCGAGGTTTCAAGTTACAGCTGGGCCCTGTGAACAGCAGAGAAAGGAAAAGAAGAGAGTTCAGTTTGCCTCGTTTTCCTCTCTTCGCTGGAGAGAATTCAGATTGTCAGTCGTAGCATCTATTACGCTTTATTAATAGCATTATCCAAGATACAAAATTTAGAGTGGAATAAGGGTTCAAATAATTATAACGAATATTAGTCTATAACTAGTTAAAGGAATATATTGAGCTTCCAACATCTAGGAGATTTCAACAAAAAACACTTATTTACTAACTTTTTTACTTTCTTGTATACGAAGTATACAAAGAGAAAGTATTGTAATCGTCAAAAAAATTCGAACTCGAGATTTTGACAGATCTCCACGTTTTAGACCTCCCTGAGTCCGAAAAACACAATTTTGGAATAGTGTCTGTCTGTGAACACGATAACTCGAAAACCATTAGAGCTACGGGGATGAAAATTCGTATGTGGTCTTTAAACATAATTTGTAGGTTTCTATTAAATTTTGGACAAAATCCGTCAACGGGAAGTCTGTCTGTATGTCCGAGGTCATGTGAACACTATAACTTAAAAACTTGAATAGCTAGATGGATAAAATTTGGTATACAGTTTTATCGTCATGAATGTAGGTCCGTATAAAATTTTGGGGCAAATCCGTCAAACAGGTGTTCAATTTCATATTTGGTTTAAAATGCACATTGCGACTGTGTGTTGTCGATCGTTCCGCTTATTTTACTCCATGGTTGGCATTTGACCTTGGCGATCTACGAAGGAAATTGCAGCGAGCCGCAAACACGCGCTTCGGAAATTATGACACCCACCGAAAACGAAACTTTGTTCTGGCATTCTCCAGATGGAAGGTATGGTGAAATCTTGAGTGATATCTGTATTAAGATTTCGTACTCAAAAACATTAAATAAAGTTGTGGTACCTCAGCGCGGGTAAAAATTGAGAACATACGGAATTTGTTTTGCAAAATATTAAGTTTTGGGGAATTCATGAATTTTATATGTTTCATTATAAATCACCATTCATAATTATTTTTCTCAAAATAACCAGGCCTTGGGTAAAACCCCAAGAATATTTACCTACCCACTGGGTGTTTACCACCCCACATCACTGGTCGTATGCGAGAAAGTTTAGGGGAGGCCACTCCCGCTGGTTTTTATTATTTCGCAAACGAGGTTACAGAGAAAAGTATCCTAACATTACTGGAAACAAGTTGCACACAACACTGGCGACCAGAGACGTCTTGAGCGCTCTGGGCTAGAGTAATTTGGCGCCCCACCATAACCGTAACTAGGAATTTCATCCCTTATGGGGAAAAAAAACCCTACCTAATAAAATAATCGAGGGAAAAAAATCGCCCGTTCTCTGATTAACGCCTTACAATTTTACGAATTGACGCCTTTTTAAAATAGGACTTGGAAGTAAGCTTCCGCCATCCTTGATCGTACATGTGATTAATTTTAACGGTTTCTCTATACAAAATGTATTTCTTTAATTCACTTCTATACAATAATATACTTAACATGTAAATTGATATAATAAAGCATTTATAAATACTTTATATTGTATTCAAGATTTTTTAAATTAATTATTTGTCACAGAAATATAAATTTTTTTATAATATAAAATATATCAAAATTGATGACTGTCTACTTACAAGCCCTAAAAATATTTTAACTTTTAACATATATAAATTTATAAATAAATAAATAAAATGGGTTCAAAATTAAAATAAAAACAGTATAGTAAATTTTTAGCCGCCCGTGGATCAATGGCGCCCCTGGGTTTTTGCCCGATTAGTCCATTGAATAAAATGGTCCTGTTGCATGCATGCCAACCTTGAAAGGTCCGTAGCAGAAGGTTTACGAGGGTGGCAGAGGTGCGCGTTGTGTGCATGTGTGAGTGAAAGGTTGATTGTATGAAGTGAATGAATCCGAGTAAATGAGACATCTAATCGGACATAACTAACCATATCATGTTTTTTTTTTTTTTTTTTTTTTTTTCCCTACAGCTTAATCAAAATTCATTTCAGGTACCAGTGACCCACTCCAGTTAAACTCATCTTTTCAGCCAGGGCTATTGGTGACAAATATCATGTGCCGGAGATTGTGAACCACCGAGTTCGTGTGCTCCGTAAAACCAAATCATCGCTGGTGTGTGAGGTGCGCGCGCACACACACGGAAACAGACTTGTGTCAAAATTTTGAATTTATGAATTTATTTATTTATTTCATATTTTAAGTAATAATATATTTCTATGTTTTTTAAATATCTTATCTGAAGAAATAACACAAGAACTATATATATCACTATTATTAGAAGAATTAGAAATAATTATATCACAATTTTTTAAAACATGAAATGTATATAAAAAAATAGGGATCATCATGTCATCAAGGAATACAACTAAAGCGACCGCGCGCAGGGGGGGGGGGGGGCCTCGTTTCTGCAGAAATTTTAATCTTATCAACCGTTCCGTAATTTGCAGAAATTTTCGATAAAATCCATAGTAACTACGGAGAACCCGTAGCATGTATGCTGTTGGTGACTGCATTGGATAACTATAAGCGATTCAAACCAGCACCAAAGTTATATCGGCTGTAAGTATACGGTTACCACTACAAAATGTTCAACCTTCGTAGAAATTGACTTTGCGACAAGAAAACTACAACCTCTCTCCGAACTTTCACTACACACCAACATAAAGATGTTTCAGTCGCACAAACTCGTGCAGTTTTTTTAAAAAGTGAGAAATTTTATTTATTTATTTATTTTTGATTGAACACATCGTGCAACAAACTCCTCAAGTGAATTAAGAGCCTTAAAAAGTATTCACTTAAAATCACTCATGACACAAAGTAGGGACACATTTAACTAACAAAACAAACCAGAAATAAAATTTACAAATTTCAGTTTCGAATTGATAAAAATAAATTCGAATTGCAGACTATATTTTAATATTGAACTTGTAGAAAATTCAAAGGACTAGAGAAAAAAATTCGAATGAGTCAATTTCTACTGTAAGATAGAATATCAAGATCTGAAAGTAACGAACAAAACTCGCAAACATAAAATCCGAGTGAACGTAACGCACTACTTAGAGCAAAATATACCCAAACTGATTTGCGCGGCGTGATTGCAAACTGCGTGAGAAAAGTGAGAAGTAATTTGAAGCAATAGAGAGTCATTGAGAGTGGAAGTAATAAAACAATAAACTCGCAGTGTGAGTGAAATTTTCCGCTGCATTGACCACAAACACGCCGATGAGTAAGTCGCTGCTGTTCGAAGCAAGACATCGTTAAAATGTCCAATAAACCAGCGAAAGAAAACAGTAAACCTGAAAATCCCGGCTTTATCTCCAAACATCTTGAAAAGAAGGAAATATTCTAATGCGCCTAATTCCTATGCATTACAAGTCAAAATTTCTTTTCTCACAGTTAACACAGGTAGATAGATAAACCACATCTTTGAATTTTACACAGAAGAGCTGTCCTTAGATATTTGAAAAGTACAGCTTAAGGTATCCGACTGGTTTAAAATCATCGTTTTCGATGAAATTATAAAAAAAGAAAAATTTATGACTTAATTTTGTAGCCTGTTTAATCAGCTTTCTAAAACTGTTTCACTTTTTACTTCACGTGAATTACAAATGGAGTTACAGCTGTTTTATTGCCGAACTGTAAGCATTATTTTAAGTTGCATGATAACTTTAAAGGCGTTTTCTGAGAAATGATACTTTTGAGGAAAACTGTCGACCGAAACAATGATTTCTCAAAACGTTATTCAAGTATTGATGCGAAATTTCCTAAGATTGTTTTCTGTAATATGCTTGATGTTTTCCTCTAAAAACTAAGGTCAGTTTTAAAATCATGTAATATTTTTAAGTGTTTGAATATAAACGAAAAGCATTTTTTATGAAAAATTACCAGTTTAGTAACTATGTTCAGCTATATCTTAAAACTGTTTTGAAATACAAGAAATATTTTAGAGCATAACACAGATAACTGTCATAAAAATGTACTCCTACAAGGATTCATATATATTTTGAATATGATTTTGTCTATGGCTGTTAGCGTAAGGCAAATATTTTAGTCAGTTTTCTTCAAATTTCTCAGTTTTTTAAAAAAAAATATTATTTTGAAAGCTTAATTTTACAATATTTTCATAGTTTTAAAACGTATGCAGTTGAGAAATAACATTAAAAAATATATATATGTTATTTTTCAAATAAACGTCTCCGAACACAGTCGGATACCTTAAAACAAAAATGAAATTGCATGATCGCGCATTAAATTTTAGGAAGAACGGGACATGAACCCACGACCTTGCAATTTAACCCTAAATGGTAACGTTACTTCGCAGTTTGAGTGGGAAAAGGAGTCTATTTGACTCAACGTTACCATTCCAGGGTTAATTTAGTTTAGTTAAAGAAATGCCCAGTTTTGAAGCAGCGTGAGGTCTATTTTGGGTCAGACCTCGTAATTTTGAACCGTGGTCAGATGATGATATCAGAACCAAATTTTCATGCCATACCAGCGGAAGGATCAGATTGTTTGCCTCACAAGTCATTAGTGACAAAATATCGGAGAGGCGATTAGCGACGCGAAATACATTGATGGCAGTAGGTGCCATCAATGTATGTGCACACATGCCTGTGCAATGTTTAGTGCATGCATACCTCCGATTTCCATCCGATCTCTGGGAAGAATGATGAGCAAAAGTGACGCTAATTACTTTCCCGACACCAAAACACCGCCGGAGGTATGCGTGCACTACCCAATTGCTGTCAATGTATTTCACACCGCTAATCGCTTCTCCGACATTTTGTCGCTAATGACTTGTCCAACAAAAAATTGGATGTGTGCACCAGACTATAACGGGTTTCGAGACTTGAACTCTCCGATTCCGAAGCCGAGACTTTACCACAAAACCACGATTTACGAACAAGAAGCTAAACCAAGACATTGCAACCTCGCCTCTACAGCGGCAATTTAGGTCTTATAAGGACAGGGATACTCTATGGCTTATCATCTTGATCACAAAAAATTCGTCGTGACTCCAAATTTAAAAAAAATGGATAAAAAAACAGAACAATAATTAAAATGAAGGATAAATTAAAAGGAAACTTAATTTATATCAGTTCTTCAGCAAATTTGATCCATGTGTTTTCAGAAAAAGTGGTTTTTCGACTTTTTTCTGCCATCAAATACTGAAGAATCTAAGGGTAGAAGCCGCTTTGAAGGCTTTTCGGGATTCCATTATTATTCTGCGCTGTGCCTCTTGAAAACCAACGCCACACGATAAGCGTTTGAGTTTTTTGGCGCAAAAGCCACTTTTGCTCATGCAACAATGTCATGTTTTAGTGCTGTGTACTCATGGTACTAAATCATCACACAGTATGACGGCCCCAGTACTAAATTGAGGTTCATGAGTAACACAAGCATTTTATACCATCATTTCATTTAAAACAGTGTTTTTCTGAAATGCTAATTAAAAGAGAAAGTTCTTTTGCCGAATTTGTTTTGAACTCAATTTGCAATCTCGTAAATTAGCCAAATCATGATTATGTACTTCGCATAAGTCACTTCAAAGTGTAATCAACCGTCTACTTCTGTTTGTTTCAACATCATTATTCCGAGTAAGAGTTCATGCGACTAGCATCGAGTTACCCTGAAAATGATGTCACTGCAGTTTTTCTCCGTCCAATAAAGTCATTTTCTCATTCGACCGCAGGAAGGAAATTAAAAGGCCAACCGCAACTAATCAGCTGTTTGTGACCCTCGGAGACGCAAAAAACAGCTGCTCGTAGACAGTTCAGCGGCTCTTAGTGTATTTAATTTGAGGATGCTGTATCCAAAATGTGGGCAATGATGATAAACTTTTTGCATATTTATTATACTGTACATTTTGGATTGCGTACAGTGAATTCTCTACCTCTACTCGCTGTTTAAAATCAAGCTATATCCTTTTTACTTTATCTTATTTTACAGAGTATTCCCACGGGGCACCACGGGTAAGTGGACGAGAAGCCGGCGGATAATTAAGAGAGTTCTCACTTCGCCAGAGGGTATATAATAATAGTGTGGGGTTGAGTTACCCCACTCCGATTACGGGATATACCTCCTGCGGAACGGATTAGGCCGAGGCCGCTGATGTCCACTAGATAACGGTCCCTGTGACAGAAAATTATTATGCTTTCTGCGACAAGCTTCATTAATACCAAAATCTTTTTGCAAGAATGTTCCGTGAAGTAAGAATTTACCAATGGACAAATCTAAGAGCAATTCATAAATAAAATAAAATATTTAGTTTAACAAATTCAGCTTTATTTAGTATTTAAATAAAACATATACATGTGAAAATCTTCACATTTTGGGTATTTGTAGAGGCATTGCAAGAATTTTTCACAGACGAATAACGGAATTTCTTCTTTATTGAAGCACCACAAAGATGTTTAAATCATTTTATCATGGATCATATTTACGAGTCCTCGCCATGATCATACTGACGAACAACACCGGCAGTGTGTCGCTTGGCAGTTCAAGTCAGAACAAAAAAAAGGCAGTTAACAATGCGCAGGAAGGTTATATAGTGGAAGAAGGGGATTTTTCCGCAAGACCCGTGACTCGAAGTGGAAGTGAAAGTACGCTTATTACGATGGAAGTGGAGGCAATTAAAAATGATAAAATAATTACAGCAAGCTAAGAAATTAAAATATTACATATATACACCCAAAAAAAATGAAAAGTCAATTTTTCCCTTTTATCTGAACCAAAATGTTTGAAAGTGATTCATTGTTTGCAGAAAAAGAAACTAGTTCTGCGGAACGATCTCGGCGCTTTTGCTGAATACGTTAGTTATCCCAAAAATATAATTTGTTTCCAAAATAAAAATCCTTCTGCAGGAAACCTTTGCCGTTCTGCGACATTGTTGCCATGTCGCCACGATTCTGTCACCAGGTAACGGGTTACGGTTCTCGTGTAACTGTCGAGGCGGCCTGGTCATTCAGCAACCCGGGCGCTAAGGTAGAACGGGGGGGTAACACTTGCGTATAGTGTCATTTGCGTACAAATGATTAGTGACTAATCGGTCATCCGTCCTTCATCGACAAGAGGGGTTAGATAGTGATTAGGTTAGCTTTGCTATTACTTATGGCAAGAATATACGGTAGAATTTATGAGATTATACATGAAAAGAAATATCATTTCCGTGATTTTCCTCATATATTTATATCTAAGTGCATTGGATAACAGTTAATATCTCTAATAAGGCACATAATGTGGGAATTATCCAAATCGATCCAAATTTTATTCAAGAACATGTGAAATTTCTCCAAATCTCACGATTTATATTGTCGTAACCTCTTTCAAAACTTTCACACGACTGCTGTCAAAAGATCATTGATCGGTAGTGTACCGTGTTGTACGCATATGCCATGGTACGCAAGTGATACACAATCAGGGCGGAGTCATATTTTTATGGTTACTCCCTCAGTTTCCGTATATCTATCGTGATTACTATCATTCAATTGACGAAGGATACTTTGGCGGGGAAGTTTAATGAACAGAATAGTCTCCGGAGATACCATAAGTACGTAGCTAAGTAATTTGGTCCTCGCTTCTCCTTGGAGCATATTAACCCTTTATTTACCGAATTGACTTACTAGCAACTTTTTAATTTTGTCTTTTAATCATTAGATAATTTTTTATCTAGTATAATCCTGGGAATGAGGAAAACACTTTAATTAAAATTACTTAATTTAATTAATAATTGAAAAATTTTAATTTCTGCCTTCAGCTGCCATTTACGACTTGTTATTGAAAACTCCATTCTCGGTGTTCTTATGAATACTGCGAGGAAAAACGGCCATATTGCGAAGATATGAACCTGATTAAAGGGGTACTTTAAAGTACCGTCGGTAGGTAAAGGGTAAATGGGTTGTGTTGGTCAAATTTCTTATGAAGGGGAACATCTCCTACGGGAGAGGTCTGTACTGGGGCCGGTGATGGCCATTAGGTAACGGGCAGTGGCGGCTCGTCCATTAGAGCAGCAGAGTTGCAGTCCCCAATTGAAATTATTTTAAAAGCTTTTATTTACGTTTTTATTCTAATTCGCTTACTTTTCCAAATTGAGAGTTCAATGATCAACCAAATTGTCAAAAAACGTAAAAAGAAGACGGAAAATCGATCAAAAATTAAGAGAGAGACAGACCAGAGCTGCATAGAGTTTTGCCCCTCCTAAGAATCAAAAATCGTCCACTGAGCAACGCGGAGAGCTCAGTGGGAAGAAAAAGCAACCCTTTCTCCGTTTAAAATAAAATGCCCTTGAGCTGCATTTTGACAGCTCTCGTTTGGCGCGACTTCCGCCTTTGCCTTCATCATTTACCTTCTTTTTGCTTTTACTACGCATTCCAGTCATTAAAGTCGTTTCTTAAAATCAAATTTCTGGGAGAGTTGTAATTTTTTTCTCCTTAATGTTTTTGGGGTGCTGATTACAAATCTGAGGTTTGCTACCAAAAACTTTAGTTCAAAATTTAGTTATGGCCAAAAAACATGAAAAAAATTTTTTTCCCAGTTTTTGCTTACAACTCAAAAACAAACAATTTTCAGTATTATTATGGCGAACTTTTTCGAAGTGTCACTCGTCATCAGAATTCTAATATGGATAAATTTTCGCCATTCGAGTTTTCTTCCACTTTTTCCATTTTATTTATCTTATCTTAATGTGTTTTAATTTTAATTAAAGAATGATTTTTGTTGTTTGATTGTATCTTAATTGGTTAGTGCACTTCAGACAATATTGAGGACGCAGTAACTGGATGCTGCTGCGTTGGCGCGCAAAAGTATATTGTTATCACTACTGTTTACTTCTGCTTCTTCAGTATTTTCTTTTTTGTAATTAAATATCTTCCTTTTATATTTTATTGGAAGTTGCTGCATTTTTGCGCCGTTCTGTATAATACAAAATTTAATTTTTAATATCTCTGGTTAAATTATTTCACCTGTACTTGTTATTTAGTATTATCTTCAATATTTCGATTATTTCTTTATAAATTTTTTGTTAACACGTTAATCACCACGCCTCACGCCTGAAATGTGAACCATCTATCTAACTAGATGACTCCTTCTCTGCTATTTCTTAACTACAGTAGTAAAAGGGTCATCCGATTAGATAGTAGGTATGAATCGTATTTGATCGCCGTGTGAATCGCATTTGATTCACATGGCGATTAACGTGTTAAAATAATCCCTCATAGAGACCTTAAAATTAATTAATCACCATGCCTCACGACTGAAATGTGAACCATCTATCTAACTAGATGACTCCTTCTCTGCTATTTCTTAACTACAGTAGTAAAAGGGCCATCCGATTACATAGTAGGTATGAATCGTATTTGATCGCCGTGTGAATCGCATTTGATTCACATGGCGAATAACGTGTTAAAATAATCCCTCATAGAGACCTTAAAAGATTTCCAACAGAAATTTGTTTTAACTACACATACTTTCACAGCGGAATAGGAAAAGTAATAAAATAATTACCGACAACAAAACATTCTTCAGAAGCCTACGAAAGAAAGAAAAGCAAAATCACAGTGAAGCGCACCAGAGAACTATTTGTAAACGTAAAAATCTGTAACGTGGCATTAAGTTGCTGAAAGTTATCTTCGCCAGCAAATTGAGACAATTATTATTTTTATTGCGTTTTTCAATACCTTTTCACTCCCAGATTAGTTTCATTTCTGTGGTTTCGATGTGAAAGGGTCTGCTAATCCACCAAATGCAACCATGCCTTAGTTCTGCTCCAGTCAGTTTTCATTATGTCTAAAACCCACTCGAACGGAATACTGATTTCTATCTGACCGACAGCTTTACTGAGCTCTGGAGCAGTGCAGAATTCATTCAGAAGGCATCTTAACTTGCGCTGATTGTATCTATAAACAGTACGCAAAAAGTTGTGAACTTAAATTAGATGGAATAATCCGTATCATAAGATTTCCGTAAAATATGTCTTCCGTGAAATATTTGTTTCTGTTGATGCACCCGATTTAGAAATTTTCGGAGAGAAAATAAAATCAGCCAAAAAGTAACCGAGATGATTATTAATATGTCTTTGATATCGAAGGGGCACTTTTGAAATACTGATATGAAAGCGAAGTGAAAAATGAAGTACAGAAAAATTCAGCAATGCTGAAAAAAGAAATTAAAATAATTCTAAAAAAAAGTTATAAAATGTTTTTTTTTAAAAAAAAATTAAAAGAAACTCAAGAATGTTCTCTTTCTCGGATACTTTCACGTAAGATTGTCACTTATAACAGTGATCAAAAACGATTCTGCATATCATGGCTTAACAAACAACACGGACTATCTCAATTTTTTTGAAATATCAGAGAGGAGAAAAATACTCAGTTTTTAGCAACCAATAGCGAATATTTCTGAAATTTGTTAACATCTGATATAAGCATGAGACCACGTGTTCCTACCAGATGTGAAAAGAGAAAATCAGAAATATTCGTTATTGGTTGCGAAAAACTGAGTATTTTCTTCCTCTTTGAAATTTCAAAGAGGAAATAAGGAGGATACAATAAAAAAAAATAAGGTATAAGCTTTTATTCAAAATGCACTTTAAATGAGAAAATACGTTTATACATTATAATTTTGTCAAAATGAACTCAAAAGTAAAAAATTTTTCCGATTACAATAAAATGCATGGTTTGAATGAAAGCGTGGGCGCCTTTACCTTCTAGGAATATTCCCAATAATAATATACACATAATATAAGGTGCTATATAAGGCGTGCCTTTATCGTATACGATAAAAGTAAAAGGCAAAGTCTTATTATTAATCAATTGAAAGCTAAATGAATGATTCACAAACCAAAAGGTGAAATCAATTCGAAAATTTAACCGACGATAAAATATTTAAAAATATCAAATCCAGATTCGCGTCCTTTTAAGGCTGTACTTTGCACATTCATTAACTTCACTTTAAAAGATTAAGAACGGTAGACTAATACATCCGTAATATCTTAAGTTTCTCAAAAGGACAACAAGATTAAAATCTTAAGTCCCAGGATGTGTGGGCTTTTGGATTTTAAGAGAAGAATCGCCGTCCCGCGAGGTCGATTTTTTTGCACTCTCATTACGCTAATGATGACTTCAGTTCACTTCGGTCATTATGGTTTTCGTCTGCTAATGGTGGTTCGCTATTAAGGGGGAAAACGGTCGTGAAAAACTTAATGAACGGATAAACAGGGGAGTTAGCGCATTCCATTTTAAAATCATTTTCATGTAAGTAGTTGCGAAAGCATTCGTAAAAATACCGTTTAACGAAACATTAATATGAGGCACTTTAGAATTCCGTTAATCAGTTTCTTTTTAAAGCTAAGAAAATCTCTTCACTTAAGAAACTAGCTGCGTTTTTTGCCATTTCCGAAGTAAAATATTTGTCGGTATTCTGAATAATAACGGAGATATTATTTTATTGTAAGAAGTAAATATTTCCTGTCAAAATAGAAAATAAAGGTGTAATTTCTATATTATATCGCATGAATGATGAATACAGTCAAGTATAATAATAAAAAGATCTTCACACAAAATATGGTTTGCTTAATCAAATATTAATGCAAACAGATACTTGGTAAGCTAGAGTTAATTTCATCAAATTTGTAAGATTAAGTCATCGCTTCCGAAGCCACACGAGGGTTAACATTATTGAATTCATTAGTTATTATTATATTTTAGTTAATATTTTGTTTAGTTGAGTGATTGTGCTGCACGTTATTCTAAACTTCTGTTTAACACTTTATATCCTGATGGTACTTCAAAGTATCGCTTTAATCTAAAGCTCAGTGGCGGTTCGTCAGCTCAGAAACAAGCAGTGCTGCAAAAGTTTTATGGACCTAAGTTGTAGGAAATTTTGTGATGATTATTTTGGTATATAATGATATACTAAAAATTGATAGTTTTTTAGTTATAAGCAAAAAACTGGAGAATTTTTTTGTGTGTGTTTTTTGGCTATAACTAAAATTCGAACAAAAATTATCGGTGGCAAACCTCAGAATCGTAATCAGAACCCGAAAAAACATAAAGAATCAAAAAATTACAATTCCTCCAGAATTGGAATTAAAAAAAAACACTGAACTACTGAGAAAAAGCGAAAAAGAGCCAAATGAATAATTCGCGCCAATAGAGAGCTGAAGAAAATGTAGCTTCAAGAGGAGAAAGGGTTGCTTTTCCCCCGGTTCGTGTTGCTCTTTGCGTTAAATGCGGATCCGTAGAAGGGGCAAAACTTGATGCAGCTCTGGTCTGTCTCTCTCTTAATTCTTGATTGATTTTCCGTCTTCTTTTTACATTTTTATTACTTTTTGCCATTTTCGTTGATTACCGAATTCTCAAAGTGGAAAAGTAAGCCAATTAGAATAAAAACGAAAATACAATCTTTTAAAATAATTATGGACGAGCCGCCACTGCCTAAGCTTTAATCTTTACGATATGACAGGTTTTCTTGACGTTACTCACAAGGATAACAGTGGCTTAGCGACCAGGGGGCAAGGGGGTATTGATGCCCCGTGCGCCAGATTTAGGGGGAGCCATGTAGTCAAAAATATTACTGGATTTGTAATATTTTTAAAGCAAAATAAGATGAGAGGGCTTCAAAATAACCCATGACCCGGGCATCATTTATGCTTGCTAGGCCACTAATGACGACTGGGGTAAAAAAAAACATATTATGATCCTAGAGCTACTTACTCCGCCACTGGCTATGTTAATCGCCTCACTTATGTCATGCGTTTATGACACATTTCACTGCGTTTATGTAGCTTTTTAAAGTACCATGCCCGGGCGCCGTTTAAACATGCTAAGCCACTGACGATAATGAGGGTGGGGGCGAAAAATCATATTATGACCCGGGCGCCACTTACCTTTGCTACGCCACTGAAGGATAAGGAGTGTAGTTCCGAAAGCAGGCAATACATGGCAGATGAAGGCAGAAATTAAATTATTTTAATTAATTAAAAAAGTTTTTATCTCTTTCCTGGGGATATTTTCCACCAAAATTTATCTAAGGATACAAAAATATAGGTAATTCAAAACAATCGGCTCGATTACATATGGCTATAACTTTCTTGCAAGCAACGATAGGGAAAAAAAAAATTTGAACATAATAATGAAGGAAGCTTAAAGTCTTGTTTGATACGTAGTAATATGACTATCATTGATCACATATCCAAGATCTAAGCTGTAATCCATTTCACTACCATGTGAAGCATTCTCTAAGCGTATCTAAAGTTCATTCACAGTGGCGCGCAAATGAGGCTTTAAAACAGTCTGCGACATTGGCGGCGAACCTATGAACCGCGAGTCAGGCACTGACCCACGAAGGTTTTTTTAAATGACCCACGAGTTGATTTTTATAAACTTATTTTTATATCATAAAAGAGAGAACAGACAATCGAAAATATTAAAAAATTAAAGTATAAATATTTATTATCGAATATATGAAAAAAAAATCGGACCGGAAAAAGTGGACGTTTGCTTTTTTTGGAGTCGATATTTATTTTTTGCTCTTCACTTGCAAAAGTAAAAGTTGCAAAACAAATGGCTATCGAATATGCTTCAGACAATATGGCACGAATGGATGTTACCGCATGTATGCTACCCGCGTGGCCAAGGGCAATTATTACGTCATACGCAAATAAAACTATAGATGGTTCTGGTATTCCGAAACCCTCCGCGCTTTTGCGCATGCGCCAAGCGGAGTTGATTTCATCAAAATAGGGGTGAAGTGAGAAATGGAGGGGGAGATATTGACATTTCACTTAGCGAGACTTTACAAAAAAACTCCGGAAATAGGCGAGCTCATCTGACTCATTGCCTGTTACCCCTTTCCGGAGTAAAATCGTCAAAAAGTGCTAGTCTTGGCATTTTTGACACGATCAGTATAACCTTCCTTCTATTATTGAGTTCAAACTTTATGTTCTTATCTCTGTTTACAAAGAAGTTATAGCGATTTGTAATCTGTACAATAGTTTTGAATAACCCTGTACAATTAAAAAGTTGCTGGTAAATTAATTCAGGATATAAAGGATTGATTCCATTCCATTTTATATTGCTATATATGTTTTATTGAATCTTCCCAGCGGGTTCCCTCTGAGGTAGGAGGAGGTTCAACCGGCTAGAATTAAGTAAATAAATAAGCTACAGCAAGGTTGAAGGGAGATTAAATAATAATGCAAAAAGATGCTTCGTGGATAGGGTTTGGTCATTAGATTTGTTGTTCATTATGAGCTACAGGAGGGTTGGTAGCCAGATGATGAGGAAGATACCAGAACCCCATTCTGCAAAATTCTACACAGATCGCACGAACCTGACCACCCCCCTGTACATACAAATAATCTTAAGAGCAAAAGTTTATTTTTTTTTTATTTGTGCGTGCCTTTTTTTTTCTCGTTAAAGTTTTTGAACTAAATAACAGCAATTCCGTTTTCCTTCCATAACAACAAATATCAAAACCGTTTGAAACGAGCAATTTTTATTTCTATGAAAGGTATTTTTACGTTCGTCATTTTATATAATTCAAGCTTTCTGCCTGTTCTACAGTTTTTATTTAAAATTGAAGAAAACATCTTAATAATAATATTATAAACATGTACGACTGTGATTTTCCGCTGAAAACGAAATAGCCCAGAATAGCAAATCATCTTGATTTTATAGGGTCTCCTCGGGTTCAGTTCCTATTCAAGGTCGTAAGTCGAAATTATATTTTTTAACGCGGTTTTCATTCAAACGGGTAATAAAAATTGCACATAAAACACAAAGAACAATCTATAAACGTATAATTTTTGTTTATAATGAGAAAAATAAATAATATGTACTCTATTGTATGCACTGTACACAAAAATACAACCCGAAATAACATTTTGAAATTTGACATTTTTTTGGTCATAAGTGCGGATGGTCTTAAGTTGCGTAGGTCGTAAGCAGAGGAATAGGCTTATTTACCATTTGACAACTTCTTTTAGCAGATAGTTAGCGTATTTCAACTGTTATATATGTTAAATTAAGTTCCAAGGTCCATCCGTGACCATTGTCCATAACGCGTCCGAATAGTAGCAAAAGTGCAGAATTCCAGTTTAGAAGGAGTGAATTATTGAGAAAAGTTTGAGGTATAGTAACAGATGATATAGAACAGTTTGATATATATATACACTGGGGTCCAAAAATAATGCACAATTTTGAAGATGCAACAAAAACGGAATTAATATGGATACTATGGTTCGTAATCAGTTGCCGAGAATCGTGCGACACTATCGACGGTACTCACATTTTACAGTGAAGATTCGGTCACGACGGCAATTACGGCGCCACCAGAAAGGGATGAAGACGAAAATGGAGTTTGACCCATCCTGTTTCACAAAAAGCTGATAACGATACGTAGCTTTCATCAATGGTTATGTTTGATATGAATAATAATTATATGAATTTTCGTAAACACAGCACAAATATTCGGGAAGATATAAAGGATTTCTTAAAAAATCCTAAATTTTTTTCCGCACGCTTTTTGCTTATAACATGCAGAGTTTCCCACCAAATTGTACGAAACTTACAGAATACTTGACAATATGTAAAAGAAGCATTGTATTAAAATTTGAATTAAAAAATTTGAATATTACAGGAAATATTATCATTTGTAGTAAATAAATTCTTACTGAGCATGTGCGACGCATAGCGCAATTTTTTTTTCATAATTTCAGAGCCAGATGTATAGGGCAATTTATATAAAAGTTCCAGTTCAATACTATTAGTATTCAGAGAGATATCGGCATTGCATCTTGGTGAATTTCGGTACACTCTAAGAGAAGCTAAATGATGAGGGTTCTTGCGCAAACTGATCTTTTTTAAATTTCAATCTTCTAACAATATATCGAATTTTATGAAAACTGAATAACTTGAATACTCATGTATACTTATAAGTTAAATATATAATTTAAATTACAATTCGACGATTACTATTCGAAGATTCAAGTTTAAAAAATATAAGGTTGTGCAAGAACCCTCATCATTGAGCTTATCTTAAAGTGTACAGAATTCACCTCGTTCAGCTTGCCGGTATCTTTCTAAATACTAACGGCATTGAACTGGAATTTTTATATAAGTTGCCTTAGATGTCTGACTCTGAAGTTATGAAAGAAAAATTACGCTACGTGTCGCACATGCGCAGTAAAAAATTATTTACTACAAATGCTCATATTTTCTGTAATATTCCATTTTTTTTCTTCAAATTTTAATATAATGCTTTGTTTACATATTGCAAAGTATTTTGAAAGTTTCATAAAATCTGGTGGGAAATTCTACATGTTATAAGCAAAAAACATGCGGCAAAATTTGGGATTTTTAAGAAAACCTTTTTATATTCCCACATATTTGCGCTGTTTTCACGAAAATGCATGTAAATATTATGCATATAAAACTTAACAATTGATAAAAGTTGCATCTCGTTATAAGCTTCCTGTGAAACAGGATGGGTCAAACTCCATATTTGCCTTTATACCCCTAATTGTCCTCGTGACCGAATCTTCACCTAAAATGTGAGTTTCGACGATAGTATGTCCCACGATTCTCAGTAACTGATTGCTAACCATAGTATCCATATTAACTCCGATTTTGTAGCATCTTCAAAATTGTGCATTATTTTTGGACACCAGTGTATATGTAATAATCTCACTTAATTTTATTTTAAATTCTAATATTATATATTATAAAGTCTTAATGTATTCCAAAATCACTTTTCTTAAACTCCAGTTTCGTTTTATTTCCCGCTCTGGAGGTATATTAAATCTTGCGTTTGGCATATTTATTACTAAAAGAATATTTTAATCGCTTCCACGTGCCAACATAAATCTCGAAATAAGCGATTTCTTTTCCAGACTCTTCCCTAAAACACTTACGTAATATAGTAAAAATAGCTATTATTCCCTTCACTTTGATCACGTGTCTATATATTAAATCGCTACCTGAGAAAATGCAGGGATTTTCTGTTCCCTTTTGGCTTGAAACCTTATACTAAGATGCACGTACATTCCGTCACTCTCCCATAATAAAATGAAAATTAGAATATAACTTGGCCTGTTTTTGTTATTTAACGACTATAACAACGAATACATTTCATATATATATTACATAGGGGTTTGTGCATTATTTATTATGATATTAATACATTTTTATTTTATGTTAAATATTTAAATAGTATCTGCGTTGTATATATATAAAATAATAAGAGATATGGAGACGACTTCTGAATTAACATCGTCGAATAGCTTCTTTATTAAATATCTTACAAATCGCGCGTCTCCTCTCCATCAAAAGTATAGACGGAAGTGTGAGACTTTACAGATTCCGATAGTATATATTAAAAGTACATGAGTCAAGATAGACCAACGGAGAACCAGATGAGTTTATGATGAGAGAAAGGATTAAAACATTTACGACTCTCTCGGGAATACAAACTATACTACTAAGAAGATGTTATTTTCACCTCTGATTATGAGAACCGGATGAGTTTCATTTGACAGAAAGAATTAAAACATCAATTTATAACGATATCACGAATATAAATATTACTATTGTGTCGGCTCAAAAAATAATTTATTACATACAAATTGCATGTAAAATCTTAAATTAATACCGAAGGAAAATAAAATCTAGCAAGTAACGAAAAATAATAAACATTACCAGTTAATAACTATAAAGATAACATTATTAACATCGTAATATTAAATCTACAGGTTGAGCGAAGCTTGTTTTTATCCTAAAGGGACAACTATTCAGGAATAATCCTGCTATTGTTAAACAGACTCAAAATATTAAAACACTAATAAACAAATTCTTTAAAGGTTAGTTCAGGGAAACCCAAAAGAAAACACATTCTATTCTAAAACAGGTATAGTTTATTAGACTTAACTTGTACCAAAATAAAAACAGGGAAGTACGTTTCATTTTACAAACAAAACCTGTATTTTTGGGAACTGAACCCCACTTTCGAAACCGTTTATCTTTAGCTGTCCTATTAAGAAAAAAGACTGCCCATGTTTAAAACCACTCATCATTTTCGTAATGATAAACTCGTCGATAGACAACACGAAATTATAAACACCTTTACCACAAGCCAATGTAAACAAAGCTTCAAAAATTACTTACCCACATGGTGAATGACAGAAAACAAACGCAGTGCCTTGCGCAACTCCTCATCATACCCATCTTTCGAAACAGAAAATGTATGTAAATAAACAAATCACAGCGAGGGAGCTCAAAAAATTCCAACCATAATCTCCCTCATGACACCAGTCTTTGGAATTATCCTCTAGGAAATGGAATTCACGCCAAAAAATCCAAGAGATGATTTCTTAAGATTCGAAAAATAATTAATTTCTGAGAGAGAAGCGATCGTCACCGTAGCGTCCAGCTGAAGCGCATCGGGTTTATCTGCTGCATGCATCTGAATGTGTCGATTGCCGCTGCTGATCGGCGAGCATTCGCGATGCTCAGGTTGCCGGAATCGCTTTGTTTCGGTATTGGCGACTTTCGGAAACTCGCCAGTTGGGTTTCCGTTCCGGTTAGGAGATGGGATCAGCTGGTGTGGAACTTGACGTCATCGGTTTTGGTTTGACGATAGCAAACAAAAGATAAAATTTCAAAGCCACAAGGGAAAAAAGATAGTTTATAGAATTTTTTTCTGGTTTTATTGAATGGCAGTAAAAGCGTTAAATGATGTATGATAGGAATAAAATAATAAATTCATCTAGTTAAATTTCTACGAAATTTTCAGTGTGCTTCGTTATGACACAGAAAGAGACTCCATTTTTTGACATTTTTATTTAACTTGACGTGTTTCATGTTTATAGAGATGAAATTTTGTGACTGATTTTACACTCACCCACAAGAATTTAGAAATTTTGTACACTTGTGTATTCTTGATGACAGAACACTATTTTAATATTTTCAGAATTTAATTATTAATTAATCGATTAATTTAATTAAATATCGATTTCATTCTAATGCCTTTACTTGATCGTGATTTTGAGAAAAAATTGACTTCAGGATTTTAAAAATATCAAATATGGTTGTTAAAATGCAAGTGCACCAACTAAAGTATTTTAACTATCGGTCAAAAAAAAAACACCAATGGGCGAGTTTTATGGTCTTTAAACAATAACTTGACAAACTAAGTCATATATAAACTGAAATGTTGAAAACAGGCACAAAAAATTAAACAAGAATGGGAAAACAACAGCTGTGTTAACCTCTTAACCCACAAATGCATTTAAACTACTAATTAGAAACTAATAATTAGACTAATATCGCCGCATCCTGCTATTTTTAACATTTATCATTGTTGTAAGAAAGTAAAGGACACTTGAGATACTTAAACGTGTTCAGGTGTTTTTGATTTTTTAAATTAATTGCTACTTTGACTTAATTACAAATTTTAATATCATAATTTCGAATCACGAGATACATTGCATGCAAAGATGTTGATAATAAATTAAATATGAAAAAGGTTATATTAGTGTCACAAAAACGTATTCATTGTCATATTTATTCTTTCGTTTTAAATATTTGTTCGTATTTCTCGCCTACTTTCCAAGCACGAATTTGTAACTATGCTGGGCATTATCAAAACTAATCAAACTCTGGGCTGGTCAGCTTTGTTCTCGTTCCAATGAAGAAAACAGTATTCAGGGAACACGACCAATTCGGACATTTTTAACGCGAATTAGTTGGAATTTCAATTTTTTTTCCCCGGTTCCTTGAATTTTTTATTAACGCAATGTTAAAATATGGTCTATAATTCGAATTTATTTTGGTTAATTCAAAGACAAAACTAAAACTCGTAAAACATTATTCTTATTTCTGGATTTTTTGGACATTTTTAACGCGAATTAGTTGGAATTTTAATTTTTTCCCCCGGTTCCTTGAATTTTTTATTAATGCAACGTTAAAATATCGTCTATAATTCGAATTTATTTTGGTTAATTCAAAGACAAAACTAAAACTCTTAAAACATTATTCTTATTTCTGGATTGTTTTCGTAGTTAAACACGTCTATTATTAATGTTCTTAGTCCGGACAGACCGGATTCCAAGCTCACTTCCGGACTAATGTCGGGATATTCAAACTGTCCGGATTTACGCCAATGAATGCATCGAGAGACAAATTTGGTTGTAATTGAGAAAATCTGACGTATTCGAAAAAGCTGACGTCATTCTGTCACTGAAAGAAAATTAATTGCTTACATTGTTTATATCCATTGTTGATGAGAAAGTGGATGAGCCTCCTTACCCAGGCTTCAGTTCAAACTGAAAATTAAAAGCTTTGGCAGTTTTTTTTTTAAATTCTTTATTTCACTATTATAATTTTGAATTATCGTAATAAATTAATAAAAATTGTACTTTCTTTGCATTCTGATGTCATAATTTTTTTTTCCACTTCCTGAAAGTTTGTGCTAGTGTTTTGAATGAGGGTCGTAGACAGCATGTAGAATTTTTATTACACTTCGAGCCCTCTCCGGTTTGTTCGGATTTCAATTTAAAAAATTATGGTAACCCTATATATAGTGTTTGTTTATGAAAATAATTATTTTTAAAACCGTTCATAATTTTTTATTATAATTATTGTTACTTCATTTATTAAAATTATTTATTGTTTATTTATAAATTATGTAGTATTTGTTAAAGCTGTTAAATATTAAAAATAAATCTTTGCATCTTATCTCTAACTATTTCACTATCTAATTTTCGCTATCTTAATAAATTTTTAGTTTTAAAATTGTGGCCTTCTATTGCATTAATTTTTAGAATCAGTTTTCCTCAATTCGAATTTTTGGGATAACTGAATTTTTAGTAGAGTCCTGTCAGCCAATTTCCACTGCATTTAATTGGGTTGCAACCAAGGAAAACAGCAGATTTTTATGTTCTTTCCTGAACGAAGCCTTTTTGACATTAATTCAACATTTTACGACTTGCAGTTCTTACACAAGGCAAGCGTCGACTGAATAAAAGCCCTCATCCGTCTGAAAAATCCCCGAGTACAGCTTGGACAGGTTAAAGTAGAAAATCAGTAAAGTATGGACTTTGCAGTCGATTTTACTGCTTCACAGAGAGAATTGAATGGCTATCAGTTGTCACCCCATCCTACCTTCCTACCCCGTATTTGCAAAATCGGACCCTTCGAAAGGACCCCTCAAACGTGATAATTTCAAGGTTACGGAAAATATTTTTAGAATGGACTTTTAGTCTGGAGGGACATTCCATACGTCATCTCTCCCATTGCTTACTGTTACAGTAACTACAAAGGCATAATTTATAGGTCAAGCTTTTAATAAGAAAATAGTTCGAGGGAAGTTAACTGCTCATTTTAATTCAAGAGCTGATTCATTCCGTTCTAAATACAGTTAATATGAAAAATAATAAACTAATTCTAAATGATCTATGAATGTAAATTTTCATTGATTTCTGAAAACTATTCCATCATGTATATTTTCAAAATTTATTTATTTCAGATAGAATTTAAAAATAATAATAAAAAATTAATAAACCTGCAGGAAACTGCAAATTAGATGTATGAATTTTTTTGCGAAACTATGTGATTAACAAAATAGTTCTTATTTCATTCTAACACAGTTTTTGTTTTTAGTCACGTGACAAATTGTTGTCAACTTACAATTTATTTGTTTTATTATTATTAATATTAAATTAATCAAATTATACAAAACGAACTCTTTGGATAGCTTATATGCATGTTAACATATTTTATCGTATAATGTTCCATTCTGAACTCCTAAATGTAATACACTGCGGCGAATCCAGGGAGACAAGAATTCTTTATTTTATTTAAAATCACTACAGTTGTTTTTTCTTAATCTCCCTTTAAAAAAAGTGAAAACATTTCCTCCTGGCTTTTGAAAGGCTCAAAAATTTTCTCACTTTTGTCGTCATTCCACTCGTATTCGTAGCGTTGACACGGTCAAAAACATGCTTTTGCTAGTTATTTCATTGTGTCTTTTGTAAAATTATCGAAAGTATTGAAGTGTTCTTTATTATTCTTATTGTCAGGTGAGTAAAGTCTGTAAAGTTAAAGTATTTTGGTTTACATAAGCCATAAGATTTGACATTCGTCACGATGATACAAAACTTTTTATATCTCAGCCCCCACCCCGACCCAAATCTTGATTTTGCCACTGGTAATACAGAAATAAAAGGTATTACAAAATATTTTTTAACTTCGTACTTCTATAATATTTATAGTTATCGTTATTATCTGCTGTGTTGGTTGAAGATTTTAAATTTTAACTTAACCCAACTATTTTGCGTATCCACAAGTAATCATTAAATTAAATAAAAAAAAACGCTAATGATTTTGCTTGAAATAGCAATGAGATTATTCAAACAATCAACATGTCATATTAATTACATTTAGGTAAAACAAATGGATTATTTTTCAATCAATTTAAAATTAATCATTATTTTTAACACTATCTGATAAATCTTAATCACAAGTTTTTGTTTTGTTTCTCTTTGTACCAAGGGAAAAATCATGTTAAAAGCTTCCATTTAAACATTCCATTGAAATTAAAGCATTTGGTACGAACATAAAAATTGGTCGTGGCGAGTTACATAAACGCCAAATTAGCGATAAATTCACAATTGCGGGATTCTCCACTACGAATAGGATATCAACAAAAACATGGGATATACGCATGCTCCAAGCGGAGGATCGCAGTAGCAAGTGTTTGAACACCTGATCCGTTGTCATCCCCTCCTTCCTCTGGAGATGGATGTATCCAATGAATTCGCTTTCTCTTTCTTCTTTTTATTAACATTTTATTGCAAGCTGAAGTATTTTCAGTACGTTAAGGAACGCGAAAAAAGAAGATACTGCCAAAATATTACATTTGCATATTTGGAGGTAATTAAACATTTTTGTTTAATACGTCAGATGGAAAAGAATTTAAAAAAAAAATCATTCTTAACCTTTTAGAGTGATGCTCGAGCTTCACTTGTACATTGAATTATTTCATTTTTAAACTTATAAACTAAAATTAAGTCATTCACACACGTTATTCGATGCAAAAATGACTGTAATCCATTCACATCTCAAGTGCTCTACGGAATCTTAGTTGAATCGGTACAACAACACATTCCCAAAACAGAAGGGGGCTATCTAAATACACGGCATAGAAAGCTACACAATTCAGGGGTTAAAAATCTCTTAATCGAATAACTGAATTTTTTATACTCATATCTGTAATTACGTCGAAGTAGCAATTTATTAATTTAAATGACGAAAAGGTCTTGAGTGATTCTCTGTGTTTTATGGACGAGTTTTCTGGTTTGTTTACTTACATTAAAAACCTTGACTTCATCTGCTTGTATGTTGGACTTCCGCTTTGAAGATTGCATTGATTTAGCATTACACCGGAATTGCGTAGTACAGGCACTCCGTGGCGGATTGGATCTGAAAATATTGGTTACCATGTCTACAGTGCCATAATATATATATTTTTAATTTTATTTATTTTAAATGCAGGAAATTAAAGTTGATATAATGTATTCCTAATCAAAAAATCTGCTGTATATATAATTAATTACAGTTTGCAAGTATTATACATATTATTGGAAGTGAAATTTATGATTGAATTGGAAATAATTTTGGCGGGAGTATAGCATACTGCATATTTGGAACTATACTGTTATTTTGAGAATGTTTTAACCAAACTGAAAATTAAGTGTGAGACAGCATAGGAAATTTGCTAGACAAAGTGTTCTTTCTTTTCCATTTCTCTTTCTCGCACACAACACATCCTGGTGGCCCCATATTAACTGATGTGCAAGGGGGCCCACTTGCCATCGGGCAAGCTGGCCAGTCCGCCATTGCAGGCACTTAAATGTAAGCAAACAAAGCAGAAAACTCGTCCATATGGATCTAAATAACAATAAATATCCCGAAAAAAGATGTGTCATCTAATTAGGAGGTTAAATAAATTCATAGATCAAAGGGTTAAAAATTCATTTTTATTTTAATCGGATTAAAAAAAGTTTGATTAATGTTGTCTCAGAAATCGTGGAAGAACGTGATAATGCTATGAAAATAGTGCGTATGACGTCACACTCACAGGAAGGCCGAATTTGCGCGTGTCATCTAATGTCACATTGCTCGTTATCTTATTCTGGGATATGTCTTAATTCTCCATTTTACACCAGGTTTGCACGTTTTAGATTTAGTAGAACCTGAAGAAAGTTTGTTTGGTATTATGTCTGTGTGTGAACACGGTAACTCAAAACAGAATAAGCCAGAAGAATGGAATTTGTTAAGTGGTGTTTACATAGGGTTACCATACGTCCGGATTTCAGACTCACGTCCGGACTAGTGTCCAGATCTTCAAAATATCCGGATTTACGTCAGTGAGTGCGACGAGCGAGAAATTTGGTTGTAATTGAGAAAA